>CAJQZN010027889.1:0-22186 GCA_907164685.1 Colias eurytheme | reverse complement strand
ATAATATTTTTACCTATTAAAATCATATTTCGGACCTGTGTTTACTCCAAAGTGTATCTTTTGATTTGTAAATGATTAAAACGTGCTCTACAACAAAAGCAAACAAGAAATAAACGTTTCAAGAATTTCTAAAGCATTTTTCAATCACTCAGAAAAGTCAATCAATTCCAAAGAATTCGGCAGTAACTCGCGAAGCTTTGTAAACAGAGAATCGGCAATAAAGTCTAGTCCTACGAAATTGGACGCCAATACACTTTTCAGTTGGACTGTTAAGCGTCCAACGTTTTCAATGGACCTCTTGTAAATAGACTTAATTCGTACTGGAGCTTAAAAGAACATTTTTTTTGTATTGTAACGTGTTAGCTGCTTCTTCTTGCTTGTAAATATATATTACCTATGTTCAAACGACAAAATCTGCACACATAAAAAATGCGTAGAATTACAGTCCCTCGGTTACATTAAAGAATTACCGAGTGAACAGATAGTACAAAAAGTATTGTATTTACTTTCATACTTTAATGACGAAACAAGTAGGTATCAACCGCACATTTTTGTTTTTGAGTCAGTACTCAGTAGATATTTTAAAGCCGGGAAACTCGCGTACCTACCTGCCGCAGGGGCAATATTGGAACAATCTCGGTTGGTCGGCAGTCGGAGCAATTTCAGTTGTTCTCTAAATTGTCCCTGCTTGTACACATCACAATTAAGAGTGTAATTCCAACATGCCCCTGCTGCAGGTAGGTGAGTAGCCTCTTTTAAAGGAAGTCGAAAATAAACATTTCATATTTTAATTATCGTTAATGTACCGTATTATATTATACATCTATTAAATAAGTTTAATAATGAGCTGATCGAAATCAAGCTATTATCGTCACTATGTGTATAATGACATAAGTGGTTTTTTTGCATTTTTATTTTATCATATTTCACTGGTCTTTTCTCTGCGATAATACCAGATAGTGTACGATAAAATAAATCGTATCGAGACGTATCAATATATAAAATAATTTATAATACAGATTAATACCGGACATGCGTTTCCGTTTTTATTATTCATTCTTTTGTACAGCTTATCGATTTATTTTTAAAAAATCTACTATGTAATTGTTATTCAATAAGAAGGTTATTACTAATTAGTAATTACTCAGTTACGTAGTAAGTAGGTATATTGTGAGCAACTTGTAGGACCTCATACAAGGTGTGTTTTGCTACGGAGATTTACCTATGGGCGTATTCAGAAAGAAAGCTTGAAACTTATAAGCGCTTATCGGCGCTTATCGGCGCTTGTCAATGCTGGTTCGTTCTACACAAAGGAAGCAGGTTAATCTTTATAAAATTGTCACTTATCCTTGATAAATGTACAAAGTTTGAATTAAATCTGTCCGTTTAGTGGGGTCAAAATGAGTCCGATACAAACTTCACACAGTTAAAGGTTAGGTACACATACAAACATCAGATGAAGCTTATAAAAGCATGTTAAAAAGAAAATTAATTTTCCTTGGTCAGGGGTACACGCGTGTAATATTGGACCGATTTCAAAGGATCTTATGAAAGAAAAACTTGGAAAAGCGCGAAAACTTCATGCCTTTGAAAGTTCCAGTGAACTATAATTTCAAAAGTAATTTTAATTTTAGTTAGCTAGTAGATATGTATTAAAATTCATCGTCCGTCAGTCTGTTTACAGATAATACATAGTTTTAGTAATTAAAAAAATGTTGTGTCGTTTTATGAAACCACGGTAAAAGTGAAACTGTTCGAACGGTTCCGAACACTGCTTTGTGTAGCGCATGTCGCGTGACGGTCGGCTGCCGAGTAGGTATACCTACTCGGCAGCCGCGATACACGCGACATGCGCTACACAGACCAAAAGTTTTAAGTTTTTGTAATAAAAGTTTCACTTTAATAAAAGCATTATTTTTATTGTAATTGGTACATGAATAATCAACCGTAATGTTTATTGTATTTAAACGATTCAAACATAACACACAACGCCATCTAGTTTTAAACAAAGGAAAGTTTTACGACATCAAACAAAATATATAATTTAGGGCGATTTTTCAACCCTTGGTTTAAACTTGTTCGTCCTTCAAATTATTTGTATTTGTATATTGTAACAATTTCACCTGAAAGTTTCAAGTCGGGCAATAGATTTTTGAAAAGGTTGTCCAATAGGTTGTCATTCGACCAATGAGTTTGAAAAATCGTCCCTTAATATTATAATGCGATCTCTAATTAATAATTTTTATATTATTACCTACATGTTATATAATGAAATTCTCTTAATTCCAGTACGCTCGTGCCGTGGAAGATATTCCGCGAAGAGCTGAACAACGTGCACCCCATATCGTCGGGCCTCGAAACGATGGCGCTCAAGACGACCATAGATCTCACGTGCAACGACTTCATATCGAACTTCGAGTTTGATGTTTTTACCAGGTAAATGGAGATTTTTATTTGTTATCAAATACACAGAAAAATGAACATTGTGAACACCCTGTATGATAGAGATATTATACAGGGTGTTGATGTGTTTACCAAGTAATAGGAATAGAGATTTTATTGGTTACCAAGTAAGTACACACAACTAAAATGAACAGCCTGTATGATATAGAAGATGCTATACAGGGTGTCCCAGATATGGTTGATTAATGAAACTTGATATAATTAAACTTGAATAAAGTATTTGATACTATTAGATTTCATTTTTATATTTAATAAGATAGCTGTTCCACTTAGCTAGACATTTTTGTTACGTTTTTAACAATTATCTTTGTCGAAGTAGAGACAAATTCAACAAACCAAAAGTCAAATCTGTTCAGTCGCTCTTAAGTTGTTTTACTATCACTTTTTTACATACAAAGATATAAAAATAACAATTAAAAATAACACTTAACATATTCAAATATATCACTATAGAATATAGATAGTAATGTGTACACTGAACAGTTATACAGCTCAGGAAATTTGTGGTTTCCGTACGTCCTGCACTTACCAGACTACTACTAGTAATAACAAAATAACAAAATTTACGTTGATTATAATTTTATGCTGAAAACAGTGTCTAGGTAATACCGTTAACAGCAGACAGGAACCTTTGATACGACATTGAACAATTTTACATTTCATCATCATTCTTTATGTATCCACTTTTATATTATTCTTTTTCTTAAATTTTAACTCAATTTTCCAGACTATTCCAACCCTGGAGTACGCTCCTAAGGAATTGGCAGCTGCTCGCCGTTACCCATCCGGGATACGTAGCATTTCTCACCTATGATGAAGTCAAGGCGCGCCTACAGAAGTATATACACAAGGCTGGCAGTTATGTGTTTAGGTATGTATTTGTTTAATAATTGGAAATATTTTCTACCATTAATAGGGGTAAATTTAATAGATAGTAAGTAGGAAATTCAAGCTTAATACTTAGTAGGTACATATTGTAAAAAATATTCGGCGGTCGTATCGGTCTGTTTGTTTATGATATACTCAAAAATTACTGCAGCTATTTTCGTTCTGTTTTCGTCAGTGAAAAGCTTAGTTCTCGAGGAAATAAATTGTTAAATTTTAGACAACACGGCTAGTTTTGTAAATAAAGCAATGTGTGGGTATATTATTAAAGTCTTAGATTATGGATTGGTCTCCGCGCGCGCGCTACGACTAGATACCGCCGGCGTACTTGAAAAATGCGGCAACTTTTAGTACGCCGAATTCGGCGTACCCGAGCCAGTCGTGTCACAAGCATTGTGTGGAGAGGGCGAACCGATAGTTTATAAAGATTTTGAACAAAATCTGAAGTAAAATGTCTATTTGTGACATAAAACTATTTAAAAATAATACAACAAAAAAATAAGAAAGACACTGGGATCACGTACCATCACTAAGTATCGTATTATTCGAAATTTCTCCTTTACTTCGAAAATTTTTTCTACGAAAATACGACGCCATTCAGTGTTGCCGTACTGCATATCCAAAAAAATACACGTGGTTGAGGAAATCTTTTAGCAATAATTTGAACTTTTTTTTTCAATACTATTACTAACACATGTATAAAAAAGTATAATAACAATAATTTATTTCTGTTTAACCATGTAATATTACCCATACCTGACTCATATAATATGTTTTTTTTTATTTCCGCTTTTTTACTTTTAAACAACCTTTGTGACTATAGTATAGTAGCGTCGCAAGTGGATTTGAGTCGCATGTTCATGGATTCGATTCCCGGCCAGGTCAGGATGAAAAAAAATATTCTTCAAACTTCTTTCCCAGATGCCACATTTCCCATTTATGAGGTAAAATTTATGTAGCTGGCAGCCCAATTCTTCACACACACTAGCGTCTTTACAAATTGCCTAACACACACTACAGAAATGAGTTGCCGCACTCACAGAGCTATTGTTTTTAGGTGGGGCGGTATCTAGTCGTAGCGCGCGCGCGGAGACCAATCCTTAATCTAAGATTAAAGTTTTGTTTGCAATGTATTATACGACAATAAAGACGGACTTAAATTGAGTAAAGTTTAGATATATTGCAGTATTTAAAACTATAAATAGCATTTAAACGGTATTTTTAACTGAAACAGATATAGAAGCGTAAGAAAATAGAATTCGCTCCACAGATAATTAAATTCTTCAATAAGGACTAATTAGAATAAATTTTATGGAATCCTTAATGTTCTCCTTTTATATCATAAAATTGGCAGTATCATTTTATGTTAAACAAGAACATTCTATTTATAACTTTTATATAAAACATTGAATTAACTTTTCCCGTAAAAAGATTTATTCTTTGTCCTTTTTTACCGGTGGATTCATTCATTCATTTATTCGTCCTAATTGGTGTTCAAAGAGAAGTTAATTAAGTAAATCTTCAATTAGTAATGTACAATAATAACTTGAAAATATTCTTGATCATAAAATTTAATATTATTTACTAGCTTTCCGTCCGCGGCTTCGCCCGCTTTGTCTAAAACATAATAAACTATATATTAAAACCTTCCCCTTGAATCACTATCTATTAAAAAAATCGCATCAAAATCTGTTGTGTAGTTTCAAAGATTTAAGCATACAAAGGAACATAGGGACAGAGAAAGCAACTTTGTTTTATACTATGTAGTGATATACCACCATATATTTTGAGAGTTTTTGCAAGAGATATACATTGAAGTTATTTAGAGCTCACAGAGAAAACTAAAGTCTAATTATTTAAACACTGTGTTTCTTATCTGTATGTATTATATTTAATATCATTCACTGTTTGATTATATATTAAATAATTTTGTAACGAGCACACGCGATAGGACCCTGATAATAATTAAATGCGAAATAAAAGAATGTGGTCAATGTTAAATTATAAGGCGTCATTAAATTAAGCTATTTATTATTTCACAAAGGCTGACCAGAGGTTTTATCAAATACTTTTAACGAGTGGTCTATAAACACGCCGACTTTAATATTTTCAACCACGTTAAATTCGGTTGGTAGGCCAGCTTTATCAAGAACACTGTTAATAGACGGTCCATAGAAGTGGTGGCTCTTGAAGGGTTTTTTAAAGTTTATAGCAACGTTTCCCCTTAGCGTAGCTGAATACACGATTTCTACTTCCAATTCCCGTCTGCTACCTGATAGCACCGCAGTGGCGGATTGTCCAGGCTTCAGTTCAGTTTCTATAGAACTTGTGGCACCGATTGTTTGAGTTTCTGACTTCTCTTCATCTTTACCCCATGTAGATGTCCAAGAGAACGCAGTGGTACCAGCCACCTTTCCAAAAACCACATTAATGTCGTAGTCAAACTCCTGAGACACGGTCAACTCATTACTCGTCGACCAAGTCGTGGAAATTGTATTTTCGACACTCTGGCTTAAAGCTGTGTTCACTTTGATGGTCACGTTTGACAGGTTTTCGAAGTCCTGCGACAGCACGATCGTCGTCTGTTTAGTGTTTTCCTTCAACGTCGCTGATTTCACTGTCAATATCCTCTTCACTTGTTCCCAGTTGTTCGTTTTGTATAGATCGTTCCAAGGTGTTGGACTTTTTAAGTAAACATTCTGTGGTCGAACCTTGTAAAATCGGCGGACCGCTTCCTTCAATTGTTTCTGATTGATTCGGAATAAAGTGATTTCTGGATCGGTTATAATGTGAATGTCGTATCCCGTGTAGTTCACTCTGACGTCGTCTGCGTTCGTTCCTGTTTCTATGTCTATACTTATTTTGCCATTTGCCAGTACGAAGAGGCAGAATAGTATTAAATATTCCTTAACCATGTTACGACTATGTCCGTTCGCGCACGATTATGAACTAGTCGCACGGATTTTGGATGTTTTGCATGACCGTTGGGGTTATCAAGCGTATTTAATTATTGTACTATATAATGGTCTTCGCGGTTCAACATGGTTCAATGTCGATGTCTTTATATGAATTGGTTGTTTTTCTTATCATATCATGTCGTACCTGTAATGTACACGTGGTGCATGGGATTACTAGATATTTGGATAATTTACGAGAACTTTTCAATATTTGAAAAAAGTAAAAAATAATAATAATTCGTATACATTATTTATGACAGTCCAGACTTACCTTGCTAGCTAAGAAATATGAATATTCCTTATCAACCAGGAACTATTGCTGTTTATTGGTTAAAGTATTTGTAAAAACGCTTTAGCCTTTCATAAAAAATTGAAGAAAACATGACTCGTAATACAATTGCAGATCTATAATAAGTAATAACAGAGTATACATGATGGAATTTTGTACTACCGACTAAGTGGGCTTAATACTGTAGATACAAGCCAATGCTCAAAGGCAACATTCTATTACATCTATATACAGGGTGTCCCACTATTGGTATACTAAGCGCGAAGGAACATGTAGTTTTGCATACACTGATCACGTAAAAAATACTTAAAAAAAAAATTACATCCAAAATTTTTTGCTAAATTTTTCCTGAAAATCCATGTTTTCTTCTCTAGCTTCGCGTAGCCGGCATATACCGCTTCTCTAATATGAGCATTTTATCTATGAAAACATAATCTTAAACGATAGCTCACGTGCTGGTGGCAAAGTTGGGCGGCTCGCTTGTTATGGGTGTACACATAGAGTTTTAAGAATTCATCTATTTGAAAAAAAAATGCGTCTGGAATTTTTTAATTATTTTTTACGTACTCAGCGTATGCAAAACTATAACCTCCTTTGAGCTTAGTATACCAACAGTGGGACACCCTGTATATAAAACTCAAAGGTGACTGATATAGTGATCTATCAACGCACAGCCCAAACCACTGGACGTATCGGGCTGAAATTTGGCATGCAGGTAGATGTTAGGACGTAGGCATCCGCTAAGAAAGGATTTCCCGAAATTCTTGTATTTTCATATTGTGTTAAAATTACCTCCGTATATATTTATTAATTTATATTACAGATTATCTTGCACGCGGCTCGGCCAATGGGCGATCGGCTACGTGACGGTCGACGGTGAGATATTGCAGACGATACCGCAGAACAAGAGTCTCGTGCAAGCGCTGTTGGACGGTTATAGAGAGGGGTTGTGAGTGTTGTTGTTTATTTATTTATTGTTAGAATATTATCCTGCACTAACACGGCCAATGGACGATTGGCATTGATGTATAGGTTAAAATTCTTTAGGTTTTTAATAGCGCATTAAACTTACCTCTCTGGAAATGTACAGAAGGCGGATCACCTAATTGTCCATATTATAAAAAGTGAAACTCGCATGTGAAAGTCATTGGCTGTACAAACGAACAGGTGATTTCAGTTTTACTCTACATATAATATATTTAAATCTACTTTAATATAGCTATATATATTATCGTTTTATTCTAAGGAAATAGGCATTTTCGATAATATGAGACTACATATTATTATACTAGGCTTCCGCCCGCGGCTTCGGCCGCGCAGTTAAAGAAAAACCCGCATAGTTCCCGTTCCCGTGGGATTTCCAGGATTGCTTCATTTTACCGGGATAAAAAGTAGCATTTGTCTTTTCTCGTGTATCAAAATATCTCCATACCAAATTTCATGAAAATTGGTTCAGTAGTTTAGGCGTGATTGAGTAACAGACAGACAGACAGAGTTAATTTTCGCATTTATAATATTAGTATGGATTATTGTTCTCGTTATGATTTACATTTATATTCCTGTAGTTTACATTTAAATGTTTTATAATATATCCTAAATATGTATTTTCAGCTACCTATACCCGGACGGTCGTGACGCTAATCCAGATTTAAGCAGTGCAATTATTTCGCCCGCGGAAGATCACATCACAGTGACGCAAGAGCAGTACGAGCTGTACTGCGAGATGGGTATGTTGTTTATTTATTTATTTATTTATTTATATGATTTTCCAACAAGGATACAGTCTATATTATTTTACATAGCTTACAATTAAATACAATATGGTCTACTGCACCTTCAATAACAGGAAAATACAACATTACATTAGGTTAAATTCAATATGTCAATTTACTGAAAATAAAATATAATTTTGAACTAATTTTTTTATATAATAATAATTTTAAATATTATTATATAAAAAAAATTGTGATGTTAGTATTAGTGTTGTTGTTGTTAGTGATAATGTTGTTTATTTAACATAACTTGAATATTTTAAGGATGGTCCACTGAAAAGTTACATTTGGGGTCGCATTTTTTAGAGGACGCAATTTTATTTTTTTGATGTGTAGGGGGGGTCAGTGTGAAGCTATCACCAAGTTTGTGGGGTCGCCACCCTTGTCCCACGGCCGCCATCTTGAAAATAGCGGTTGAAATGGTTTTTACGATATATCTCTTAAACTATTTATCTGATAATAAAACAATGTTAACATTATTCGTTGCAAATTAAATTCTCTACAACTTAGGTTCAGTAACTTTTTGTCGTAGAACTATAAGCAAAAAAGTTATAAGTGAAAATGTTCAGAAATTAGAGATGTTTATATTTTTCAATAAAACTTTTTTTTATAAGTTTATGAAGAAATTATATCAGACCATTTTTGTAGATTGTTTTTCGTAGAACAACTTTTATTTACAACATTTCTTCATTAAGTAAATAGCTAAGGTTTTACAGCCATCCGAAGTGAGTACTATTCAAGTACTCTTTACTATACAGAATACGATATATTATGTGTGTACTAATAATAATTTGTCACCAGTAATTATTTTATTTTTGTTATAATAATATTTTTAATAATTAATTATTGAATCTTTTCCCCACAACCCAGGAGGTAGAGTCTGGAAGTGCGTTTTTTTTTTACGTCGAAAAGCAGGGCTGAAATGTTCTGCAGTGTGCTTCCATTGTTGTGGAGTCTGGGAAAAGAGCCAATAGCCAATTTATTATGTATAGTTACTACTGAAAAATAGTACTCACTTCTGAGCGCTGTAAAACCTTAGCTATTGACGTAATGAAAAAATGTTGTATATAAAAGTTGTTCCTCGAAAAACAATCTACAAAAATAGTCTTATATCATTTCTTCGTAAAATGATAAAAAAAAAGTTTTATTGAAAAATATAAATAGCTCTAATTTCTGAACATTTTCGCTTATAACTTTTTTATTTATAGTTCTACGACAAAAAGTTACTGAATCAAAGTTGTAGAGAATTTAATTTGCAACAAATAATGTTAAAGTTGTTTTATTATCAGATAAATAGTTTAAGAGATATATCGTTAAAACCATTTCAACCGCTATTTTCAAGATGGCGGCCATGGGACAAGGGTGGCGACCCCACAAACTTGGTTTTAGCTTCACACTGACCCCCCCTACACATCAAAAAAATAAAATTGCGTCCTCTAAAAAACTCAAGGTCAGGCCTAAAAAATGTAACATTTCAATGGATCAGGAGGAGGATGCGTGTTTGGTATATTGCCTCGTAATTGAATATGTATTCTTTTAATAAATTTGATGTTATAGTCAACTGTTTTTGAAAGTTTATTAGAATTTTTAGGTGCTTATTTGAATCGAGAAATTAATTTTTTTTTGTACTTAATAGAAATTCGATTGTTGAGATTCCTACGGCCTACGTGTATTCTAAAAATTAGATATTGTTAATTAAATAAATGCTAATAATGATACATGTTTGATGTTCCTATTTTGTTATAATACCTATTTTTCGTCCTACTTTTTGATATTGTTCCATATCAAAGCAAGAACTTTAGCTATAGGATCCTTAAGGAACATGCAAATGTAGATTTTCTTAAAAAAATGTTTTAATAAGTAATTTGTTTTTCCCATTTCAGGCAGCACATTCCAACTGTGCAAGATATGTGCGGAAAACGATAAGGACATACGCATTGAGCCGTGCGGACACTTGTTATGCACCCCCTGCCTTACGGCTTGGCAGATTGTGAGTGTGTTTGTTGTTTTTAACCGAATTAATTAAAAAAGGTTCTCAATTTGATTGAATTTTTTTGTTTGTTGCTTAAGTTTTGACTGGGTGAACCGATTTTGATGATTCTTTATTTATTTGAAACTTGATGTCTTTCGGTTGGTTAAATTTTGTCCAGTTCTGACCGTGAGGCGGTTAAGTTTTTTGTTAAGAAATAATTATCTTTGTTAATCGTTTACTGTGTCTTCTTATGGAGAAATTTAAACTATAACATGTTTTTTTTCTAATAGTCGTATATTTGAACGTTGTAATTTGTTTAGATTATGTTTACCTATATCTTCATTTTATAAAATTTTTCCATGTTATTATATTGAACTGATTAATTATATATCACTATGAACATTTCTCATATTTTTTTTATCAAATATGAATTATTAATCACAGTTTTATCATTAAAAAATCGCATATTTTCAGGATTCCGAAGGCCAAGGCTGTCCCTTCTGCCGGGCTGAAATAAAAGGCACAGAGCAGGTGGTCGTGGATGCTTTTGTACCGCCTCGACCACCGAACACTACTTCTGATGTTAAGTGAGTATATAATAAATAAAAAAAAAGACGGTTTGCACTCCAGGAGTGCCGGCAGAAGTGAAAACTTGATTATTAACATTTAACGTTGAGCATGTTTGATATCCATCCGTCTTACGCTTTTTCGATCAGGTCACGTGTCCTGACGCGAGTTTAAGATTTTATACCCATTACAGAAAAAGTGCTCAACACCGCTAAAGAAGTTTTCACTTCAAAAATAATAAGAAATACAAAAAAAAAATCTGATATCCGAGATATATTCTATGTTAAAACAAATAAAAACGTAAAAAATGTGAGCATGAAAATGAAGCATGGATCGATGGATGGATGTTAATCTTTCATCCTTCTAGTATTTAAATAAAGGTGAAAGTTTTTGATGATTCCAAAACTAAATCGATTAAAAAAATATTAGAGAACTCTTCTATACTACGAATTATATTATATTATAAGAAATAACACGCGAGGCCGGGTTAAATATCAGTTTGAATGTAATAAGGATGTACTGCGATTCTACACAGCTACTAATTGATGAAGGTAGTTGATAACAAATCGCAGCAAGTCTACGACTATTCATATATTATTAACTAATATTAGTAAAGTGAGGGTACTTCGCCAATGTTCAGTGTAAGTGGAAGAGTCTTATTATTGTAATTTATAATATAATTTATATATATTTATTTTCCAGAATGGCGAACACAAAAACAGCAGTGAGGCCGGTGTCTTCAAACTCGTCTGGATCGAGTGGATCATCTGGATCATCGGGGTGCAATGGATCTAGTTAGTAGTTATTTTTTTTATAATTACTAGCTTCCCGCCCAAGCTTTGCCCGTGGTACATGTTTACCGTTTTCTCTCCATAAGAACCATCTTCGTACTTCAAGGAATATTATAAAAAAAAGACGGGTTGCACTCCGGGAGTGCCGGCAGAAGTGAAAACTTGATTATTAACGTTCAGCATGTTTGATATCCATCCGTCTTACGCTTTTTCGATCAGGTCACGTGTCCTGACGCGAGTTTAAGATTTTATACCCATTACAGAAAAAGTGCTCAACGCCGCTAAAGAAGTTTTCACTTCAAAAACTAGATGGCTAATTTGATTTTATAAAAATGTTATTTTATTTAATATTTATTATTATTATAATATTATAAATTAATTTTCAGATTCAGAAGTGACAATAGCGAGCAACGCAAACGGATGGTCGACTCGGAATACAACGTTCAACGGACTGACTGACGACATTGATGATGCCGAGGTAATATATTATTATGTTTATTATTCGCTCGCGCAGTCAAAGAAAACCCGCATAGTTCTCGTTCCCGTGGGATTTCCGGGATAAAACCTATCCTATGTCCTTTCTCGGGTATCAAAATATCTCCATAATAAATTTCATGAAAATTGGTTCAGTAGTTAAGGCGTGATTGAGTAACAGACAGACAGAGAACTTACTTTCGCATTTATAATATTAGTATGGATTCACATGTAATTTTTTTTTTGAATAATATAAAAAAGTGATAAGTATTGGGACACGATGCCGGGTGAATGGGGAAGTTTAATAATGTATTTTGGGGGTTATTCTGCCTGGGTATAAGTTAATAATGTCTAAGTAAATTTATAATGGGAGGATAGAAAAGACGCAAATAAACCTTTTTTTTTATCTATATATTAGCTTTCCGCCCGCGGCTTCGCCCGCTTTATCTAAAACCTAATAAATTAAATACTAAAACCTTCCTCTGAAATCAATCTATTAAGAAAAACCGCATCAAAATCCGTTGCGTATTTTTAAAGATTTAAGCATACAAAGGGACATAGGGACAGAGAAAGCGACTTTATTTTATACTATGTAGTGATAAACTTGGTATTTAAAGTAAAGAAATAACTAAGAACTATAGGGGCAACAACGAATGTATGAAGACGTATGTGAAATTAATCAAATTTAAATGAAAAATAATGATTTTATTGCACAAACTCACTTTTACGGTTTTAAAGTGTGATTTATAGTCTACTTTCCAATACTTTTCAAATATGTACGTTAAATACCTATTTAATAAATGTACCCACATTTTTGCATGTATTTTTCCTGGTCCATAAACTATCTTATTACCTTTTCTAGCATGATTGAATGTTTTGTTGCCTGTTTGTTTGTTTATTTTTCGATTATGTATGTATTTATTAATAAACAATTTTGTTTTGCAGAAGCGTGAAAGGAAATCGCCGCATGCTTAGATTTGCACGTGTTTACGTTTTGGATATCGATTGCATTTTGTGTTGCGTTGTACATTGCGTGGTGGGAATGGCTAGATTTTTTTATATAATAATACTAGCGGTCCGCCCCGGCTTCGCCCGTGGTACATGTTTACGTTTTCTCATCATCCTCATTCTTCCAGGAATATAATAAAAAACGAATTATCGAAATCGGTTCAGCCGTTCTCGAGTTATGCGCTTACCAACACATTTTGCGATTCATTTTTATATATAAGAAGATAGTTCATATGTAGCGAGCAATGTATTGTAAATTTATAATATAAAACGAGCCTTTTAGAGTAGATCTGGTTTGATGATTTTTGATGAAGGTTCTTACTGCAAATTTTTAGATGAGTGTCTTTTTATTAAGGAGTTTTCAAATTTAATGTTTAGTTTTATTCAAATGCTTTATAAATGAGATTTTTGTAAGAAAATATTAAAATAAATTTAATTAATACAAAAAAAATATTTATTTTAATTTATAGTAATGAATTTGATTTGACTAATTCCCTTGTATGTATTGATAAAATAAATAAATTATCTAAAAGTGTTTTAAAATAAATAGATCTAGCCATTCTTTACACGCATAATAATATACATTCCATCCGTTTGTCCTGTTGTTTGATTTGTTTGCTTGTTTGTTTTTCGTTTTATTCTTTATGTAATAAGTTTGTGTCCGCCTTGTATTTTTTTTTTTGGTTATTTATAATTATTTCATAGTTCATAACCATTATATTCGACTCACGTTTTTACTTAACATGTATTAAAACATATTTTTTTAATTCAATAGTGAAAAATTTAAATAAAATTGAATAAATGATTTTTTTTAAATTACAATTTATTGATAAAAATCAGTTTAAATTATGACATTTCATTATTTATCATATTACTATAGATTGTTGCTTATAGTTTTTTAGTATTTTAAGAGAAACAAATTCGTTAAAATAATTTTCATAAATTAAGTTTTTTTTCCAGTGACTTTTCTATAGTTATACACAAATAATTATTATTCTAAATATACTTAAGATTAGTATAATTTGAACAAATCAAACAACACAACAACATTTAGTTTAATTAAATTAACTATACGAATATGTATAATTTATTGATTGCATTTATCAGTTAAAATAATAACAGGGACTCGACACATCCATTCGCTTTTATATGGAATGTTGCATGTAATATATCGTACGTTCATTTTTGATATATTTTACTGTTTTTTTTACATTTAAATATGATGAAAACTCAGATGAATTGAAGTTTTTATTGATAATGATATTATTTTGAATTTAATTTCATCAAAGTGGTACATTACAATATTAAAGAATTTTGCCTTTTTTGTTTTACATAAGTCAGTAAAATTCATTCCGTAACATTTTAAGTAACTATAGCATGTGAGCGTCTGATATAAGAATGTTTGTTCTGCATGTGATGTCGTTATGTTCGCTTTATTAACCAGGTATTTATAAAAGCGAAATATTGTAATAATATTAATATGAAAAACAACATTCTGTTGAATTTATAACAACATACCTTCTTTGTATTAAAGTCGATCGTTCAGAGAAATATTGTGTGAAAACAATGTTTTCAGAGGATTTAAAGACTAAACTAGACTGATCGATATAATCTTTTGAAGTGAATCTTCTTCAGGCGCGTTGAGAGCAAAATTTCATGGTCGCGTCATGGCAATACCGTCACATCATGGAGTAAGGCGACTATTTTAGTATCTTTGGATCTTGCCATAGAAGTTTAAATTCTGACACGTGTGCTCGACGCACACTTTTTTTTGTTATTGATCAAAACATTTTACATGAATGATAAATAGATACCATATTTATACCAATCCCAACTATTATCATAATAAAATTATTTTATATTTCGCTCTTATAGATACCGAGTTTTGGATTCTATCGTATTGCGAATGGATATGGCTAGTCCCTTCGAAATTGTTGTGTACATACTTGTGTCGATTTATTTTTTACGTTAATCATTATATTTTTGTTTAAATGCATTTTGTGTTGTATTAGCTTAGTCGTTGCGTATGCATTTGATGCGTGAATTTTTATAAAATTTACTTGTATTTTTTTGATAAATTTTTAACGGTAAAGTAAAAGTATTAAATCGGTAAGATTGAAGAATATTCGGAAATATAT
The DNA here is from genome assembly GCA_907164685.1 of Colias eurytheme. NCBI lineage: Eukaryota > Metazoa > Arthropoda > Insecta > Lepidoptera > Pieridae > Colias > Colias eurytheme. Next base: position 6,870 of record CAJQZN010027889.1, on the reverse strand, counting down.
TGCGCAGCTGTTTTTAATTTATTTTAAATTAAATAAACGTACTTAAATGGATTATTTAGTTTTTTCGTTTTATTGTATATTTTGTAGACGCTAAGTGACTTTATTATTTTCAATGCAGTTTTGAATATTGTGTAAATCTAGTTTATATAATAGGTTAGTACCAGGGATGTAACGGAGGTAGTTTTATCGGAACCGAAATCGGAATCGGAGTTTTCAAATTTCGTTTATCGGAATCGGAATCGAAATCGGAATCGAAATCGGAGGCAGGGTCAGTTTGTTTAAGGACAAATAAAACATGATTTATAGTCAATTCTTTTCATTTTTATTTTTTATTATAAAATAAAAAACAACTGTGAAAAAAAAATTGGCATAATTCCAAATGAACAAAAGATAAAATTGAATTTAAAGTTTTGTGTGAGAAAATCTTTAATTTTTTTAGCTAATGTTTCATATAAATGACCACAAATATTTTCCGTAAAAAATTGTCTCCCCCTTAACTGATAATTTGGCACAGTAAACAGCATAAGTCGTCGAAATCCTATACCTTCCACAAAATTGAAGGGTAGGTCTTGCAAATCAATCATTTCCGAAATTAATCTGTCAATTTCCTTAGATTTAGCATGAGAAGTGCACCATTTTGTATTCTTCAGCAAAGTTTCTTTTAAAGTCATTTGTTTTTTAGCATCCTGAAGGGGCGTCGAAGTCGAAGGCTGTACAGTATCTTTTTTTTCAGTTTCTGACTTAATGAATTCTTCATATTCAGTGGCATGGACAGACTTCAAATGACTTTTTAAGGAAGTTGTCGTACCTCCCTTTCTTGAATACGTCTTCATACACAGTTTACACTTTGCCGAATCTGAATTAACTTCATTGAAGTAGTTCCAAATACAACTGGACTTAGGTTTCATTATCCCACACAAAAACAGATCACTTTCATTGATAATAAGCCGCAAAAATCAAAACAATTATCTATAACCTATAAACGTGTCTTGGGCGTAACAAATAATAACAACTAACAAGTGAAAAAATAATTATTGATGATAGAGTGCACGTAGTGGGGGTCGGGGGATTCCCCGCGCGACATGTATGAACCTGTTCGGCACAGGCCGTCGCGCGCCGCCCGCTATGTTTCGTTCGACCTCCGATTAACATCCGATACAAAAGTATCGGAACCGAAGTCGGAACCGAAAGTGTAATAATAATCGGAAGTTCCGACTTAACGGAACCGGAATCGAAGCTCCGTTACATCTCTGGTTAGTACGTTTTTATTTTATACAAAATTAAATATCCTTAGAAAGACAATGATATTATAAACTGTACTTATTATAATTGAAATATAAATTCAATATTTTAATCAAATACTCTTTTCGAACAATATATTGTAAGTATAAAAAATTAGAGAGAGATTGATTGATATTTTCAAAATTAGTATCGTTTTCGGTTTTACGTAATATGATGAACTCATTTCGTTAATATGTCTCTTTCACTCACATACAATTTGACATAGAAAGAAAGGGACAAAACATTTGTCAGTACCTTCCTTTTCTGAAGAAAAAATGGCGTAATTATTTATCCCAGTGTGGGTATTATTAAGTTTTCTAGAATTAAGTTTAAGTTACTCGTATTATTTTTATTTTTTTATATGATTTTTTTTCGATTATTTATTGTTTAAGTGTAATTGAATGTTGACAATATACGCTTGGGTGATATGTGGCTTTTGTTTTTGTTTCCTTTGCTATTTTTAGTTTGTATTTTTTATTATTCAACGATATTTTATATTATTTTGCGTTTCGCATAGTTACACAAGTGTTATGTGTTATCTGGAACTCATTTCAGTGATTTTTTATCACGTTAAAAACAACAAACAGAATTTTATATTCTTAAATTAAAAAATATATTTCGTTTCAACGATATAATTAATGAGCTTCTTTTTTGAGTAATTTATATTAAAACTGATGTTTTGTATCAAAAGTAGTAGGTACTTAAGAGCGTATACGCACTATGCGGGTAGCCGCATTGCGGGTAGCCGTCCGGCTGACCGCAAGCACAATTATTATGTACGTAATATTCATTTCTATGCGCACTGTGCGGTCTGCGGTAGCCGCATCGCAGTGCGCATAGAAATGAATATTACGTACATAATTGTGCTTGCGGTCAGCCGGACGGCTACCCGCATAGTGCGTATACGCTCTAAGTGAAACGGTTACAATGGATATTGCATTCAGAAAGTTTACTGGTGGCTTAGTATTTAATTTGTCTGTCTGTTTCAACTGATTAATTTCACTAGTATTGTATCAAATAAAACTGTATATTCCAATAGTGTAAACACAAAATTAATTATAAGAACACATAATATTGAAGTAATACAATTTTACATAGAAAGGAATAATATCAACATACACTTAGTAACTAGCTAATCTGTGACGAAATAAATTTGAACATTACCTATGTTCAATTTTATGTAAAACACATCAATTTCTTTCATTTAGGTATAAGTTCAGTGCAAAACGATAAACCAAATCATAATCAACCCTATTCCCACTAGGATTGGGCTGAATTTAACGCAGCAACATCAACAATAGACGCACTTCGACCCGGAGTTAGATCAGCCGGAGCTTCCCCAAGACATTCACCTAGAGCCACTCGTAAAGCTCCAGTTCCTACTGAAAATGCATATGGAGAGTTAAGAGCCCCGCCTCTACCGCCACGAAAAAGTCTTTCCCCGGCTGAAACTATTGTAGCCGCCTCTAGCGTGCAGGATATAGCCGCTGCCAGCTCTATAAGTAAGTTAATAATATGGCTCTACAACTCAAGCTCTATTATAAGTAAGTGACTCTACCATATACTACCAGGTACGAAAGTTTCGCTCCGTTCAGTGTAAGCATACGCAAAATGCACTCGGGCTACGTGCCTTGTCTGTACCGTTGCAAGTACATAAAGTTATTTCAATGTTCTAACCACATAATATTAGCTATGTTACTTACGTGTTTTCTAAGTGATCTAAATTGCGAACAAGTTTACTTAACATTATTTATCGTTTTAAAATATATCAATGAATGCATTGAACTAAATGTGTTTGTAACACACATAAATATAAACGAAATATCAGTTCCAGACCCCAGAAGGCGTTCTTCCTTAGAACCGGAGCCAGATTTGCGACACAAGCTTACATCCGTCATCACAGGATCCACAGAAACGATTACAGGCATTATTGATACGAGACATGAAGTGGTAATAACATTTATTTGTTTTTTAAAGTAAATTTTCAATTAGAATCCTTATCAATAAAATTTATAATGCATAATAAGATGCTTATAGTATCAAATACTTTAGCATTTACTAGCTGCGCTTCGCGGTTTCAAACCGTGGCTCCGCTTCTGCTGGTCTTAGCGTAATGATATATTGAACTATCTAACACCGAAAGAATTTTTCAAATCGGACCAGTAGTTCCTGAGATTAGCACGTTCAAAGAAACAAACAAACAATCTCTTCAGCTTTATAATATTAGTATAGAAATAGATTAGCCTAGTTGCCATAATAGGACCTTCAAAGTCGAACCTATCCGCATTCCACTGAAAATAAATCGCTATAATATAATATCTATCTGAACGTGTGTAATAACTCTAAGCAGATTTAGATAAAACTTGGTGCTAAAAATTCTATAGTCGTATATAAACACTATAGTCTGTCCACTATAAGAATTGCTTTTTGACAGCTCGACGGGTGATACCAGAAGTGATGTTCAAAAGATTATCGATTGTGATACCATTTCAATTATAAATTAAAAATATTATCATAAATCGAATCAGGTACGTAAATAATAATTACAACGTAAACGTACTAATAAGATATGTAATAATAAGACCACATATCTATGCATTGTATGTTAAAACTAAACTAAACTAATATTTTATTATTTATTGGTTTCTATCTTACAATTTGGTTGTCTTTACGTTTAAATTATATAACATAATAGAAGAGTTTTTCTGCATCGGATATATTTTACAGAGTATTTCTATCGATTATTATAATCTATCGACCCATCATTGAATAATTCTGTGTAGACATCACTAAGTGGGCGGGACCTGTCCATGAAGAACGATAATTATTTGTATGACATTTTAACATAGACAATACAATCCTTCATAGGCGTGAAGCTGTCAAAAAGCAAATAATATAATGGACAGAGTATAACTTACCTTCAGCACATTTATGTAAAAGTAATAACTTCAACGAAATAATGCTTGCATAAACCAGTCAGACGGTTACTGTTCCACATTGTTGCAATTACGCACAAATATAACACTTCTGAAACTGTATTTCTATATTAGTCGATTTTGTATTGTGTTTAGTAACTTATTCAGCAAAGCTATTAGAAATTCTCTATTAAAGCAATTTAAAATACAAATTAACAATTTTCACAGATACCCCCAGACCCAAGAGCCTTCGAGAAACCTCGACGCGCTTGCACGCCTCAATCGAACAGTCGACCGCTACCAGCCCCTCCAATAGAACAAACAGACAGACAAACATACATACACGATAGACTCGACAATCGGTTGGACAATAGGGATAGATCGGAACGGTCCAACTCTGAAAATAGAGTGTTGGAACGGCACCCGGAGTTTAGACCTCCGGAACGACCGGATAAACCGGGTAAGTGTTCCAAAATGTACTTTATTGTGAAAAATATACGCATTTATCACGCATATACATGTACATATACACACATACGCACATATTATACGCACGCGCACATATACACTTTTTTCTCATGATTCTGTTTTTTAAGAATTTTTTTTACACAAAGCTTGATCCACAGATTGAAAACTACATGTGAAAAATACACACTATGCATAAGTTGCGCTTTAAAGTTCCTTATTCTCTTTATTTTATCGTTAAAAACAATATTTTTATACTACAATAACCTCTTAGAATACATGCCATATTGTGGTCCAATTGAATCATTTTACCTATTTAGTGCAGTATGAAAAATGCGGCTTTATATCATTTAGTTAATCAATTACATAATAAGTCCTTCATAATAGTTACAATAGGCTTAACTGAAAAACAGAACGCATTATTAATCTAAATATATAAAATTTTATTACATTTTCTACATTCCTTAAGTTTTTAAAATTTCCAGACCGAATACAAGTCAGTTTCGATCGGGACCGTGAAACTCGAGCACCTCCCAGACAACGCTCATTACCGACCACAACAAGTATCGACCATCAACCAACAAAGTCGACAACTATGCCCAAGTTCCCTTCGGAGGATGTTAAGGATCCCCCCTATGAAAATGTGGGCAATGAGAAGGAAGGTTAGTGCATTTTTTTTATTTAAAAAATTCGTTGTCTGTAAAGTCGGTTTACTGACGATAGTTATTTATTATTTTATTTTATTTAATAAAATAACTGACGATAGTTGAACGTGACAACGTCCGATTGTGCTTCTTTGTCGCTCATTCCGCGCTCTCGCTCGCACTTCAAGCCTTACATGGAACGCCTCAGAGCGAGGTAACGCCGCATGAGTCATGTTTTTTCGTGCGTGCAACCGGCTCTATCGAATTATAAGACGTTGTCACGTCAAAAAAAAATGTTGAAAAAATCGTTTTCTACAATATCTAAATGGGAAAGTTTTGAAATTTTTTTTAATAATGTTGTTCACTTGTAAACATATTAACTGTAGATTTTTTTTCCATTTATTGCCTAATTTAATTAGAGAGAATTGGATTTTTTGAGTTCAAATGTTTTTGACACAAAGCAAATTTCAAAACTGTATGCTTGATTGTAATTTAATCTTACCCCTTTGATGGATATAATTAAAATAATTCTTTCTTGACTGTTTCACATTAAAATTAAATTCATTATAATCTCCCTGATATCTATTTATTTATTTTACAGCAAAAAGAATCAACCCTCTAACCCACGATAAGCACGGAAGAAAATACAACGATAACGTTTCCTACGAGAACATAAATCTCGACTACATTGCTCGTCTAGTCGACGAAGGTTATCCCAAAGACATAGTCGTCAGAGCGCTGGGCATTACGCGAAATGACCTTGAAATGGCGTGCGATATTTTGCACGAATTTGGCACTAAAACTAATAAATGTTAAGTTTTTAGTGAAAATACGAACATTGACTGGACTAAGTCTTAGACAAGTGAAAAAATGTTTCAAAGCTTTTCCACGTGAGTTAAAATGTGAATATTGGATGGAGTTTTAAGCTTTTGGATGTGAATTTCAATGTGCCATCCCTTTTGGTACAGGTTATACGATGCCATTGTTATCGGCACGGGTTATGTCAAGGATTATACGAATATGCCATTACTGTTGGCACGGATTATGTCTATGTGCCACAACTATTGGTACGGATTATATTAATATGCCATGATTATTGGCACAGATAATAATTTGAATGTGCCATTATTCTTGGTACAAATAATTTTCAATGTGCCATTATTATCGGCACGGATTATATCAATATGCCACAATTATTGGCACGGATTATACGACTATACTGATTGTGACTAAAAAGCATTTGTGGTGCTTCTGTTTTTTTTTGTTTGTTGTCAATTTTAATGACCATTTGTATAGAAAATACTGTAAAAGTAACCAATGTTTATAAATAAACTGCTGTTTAATAAGTTTAATCTGCTGTTTTATAATGATTTTCTTATAGTATTGGCAGTTTTCTTTACATATTAAATTGTTTTTTAAACATTGGTTATTGCTTCTTTATCATACATAAAAATGGATGAAAACTTCAAAGTATTTGATATGTGACTAAAATCAATTTAAAAACTTATGAATAAAAACGGTACCTTTAAATATAAATTCGTCTAGAATTTCTTGTTAAATGTATT
>CAJQZN010027888.1:0-16624 GCA_907164685.1 Colias eurytheme | reverse complement strand
TCGAAGTCATTAATAGCTTTAATTTCTGGGATAAGGGCTGAGGCTGTTGCTTGCACTTTGTTTGGTAACTCTCCCAACACCCAGCAGGCCATGTCAAAGTCATGCACGAGGCAATCGTGGAACACGCCACCTAAAATATACAAATATATTAACCAAGTACCATTTTATTTAACGTTTCAAGCTATTTTTTTTCTTGATAGAATTGAACGTGTTGATACCTGAGTTCTTCAAGTATTCGATGGAAGGTAGAGGTGAATCTCTCGCTGTAACCCTCAATACTTGAACGTGTCCAACTTCTCCTTCCCTGACCTTGTTCTTCAAATTCCTATAGGCGGGATCGAATCTTCTGTTGAAAGCCGCATACAAGACGCGACCCTTGGCTTTAGCGGCATCGTAGCATTTCTTGGTTTCTTCGATGCTTTCCGCAATTGGCTTCTCACAAAATACATCTTTGTTGTTGGCGATGGAGTTTACAACAATGTCGTGGTGTGTGTATGTTGGGGAGCCAATGAAAACTGCGGTAACTCTACAACGTCATTATAGAACTTTAAGCATTTCAGTCAAGTTTAATTTTTGTCATAACTATACCTAAGTTCAAATTACAATTTTATTTTGACTTACGATTTGTCTTTGTACACTTTGTCGGCTTCCTTCGAGGTTAGGAAGGCAACATCATCACTAAGATTCCAGTATTTTTTCAGGTCAGCGAATTTGTCTTTGCAGTCATCCACAATGTATTTCAAAACAACACGTGGGTTACGAATGATGTTGGACAGATGAATGGAACCAGCACGACCGAGACCAAAGATAGCTGCAACAACTGGCGCCTTGTTTTTTGGTTTGTCAGACACTAAGTTAACTTTGTTGATGAAGCTGAAATGGCAAGATAATTTATAATTGAATTCGTCTTAAGGCAATATGATCGCAAAAAATAGAATAAAAATATTTACTCTGTGAATAGCCAGTCGGATTCGGGGTGGGTTTTCTTAGCTACCTTATAAGGAGATTCACCAAAGAACTTTTTTGTAGCCATTTTATCTAATTTATCCTGAAAAATAATACAAAAAATAATATTGAAGAAAAAAACTTGTAATAAATATAATTGGAACTTCTAATTGAGTTGATATATGTACTCACATCTATCATCCCTAATACTAAAATATGGTTTACAAATAAAGCTCGGTTCTAATTTGTAACATTTTTTTTGTGGTATTTTTGTTATTATACGTCATGTATTAAGAAAAATCTAAATAAATTTGTTTCATAGGTGGTAGTTTGACTTTTTTCATCTAAACATTCGCAATTAAATGTTTGTAAAGGGGGATATAGAAAGGTTTTCGTAGCATAATATTATGCTTACCTACTGTGTGTCGGAGAGTTTCGATCGCGAGCTAATTGTAGCTCCAACTAAATTAAAACATCAACTTGGCGGCCTTATATCAACATCGATTCAATAATAGCAGATAACCCAACAGATTAATAAAATCATGAATTCTTGAGGTCATAAAATGATATGCGCGCAAATACCGCTCTGATACAATAGTGTTATAATTTTTTATCCAAATACGCTTTCCATGATAGGATTATAATATTTATTTTACAAAACCGTCGTTTCGAATGAAATGTACGAGAATTTTTATAAAGGTTTAAAATGATGTTTATTTACCAACGTTCATTGTTTTTGGAAACGTAAGGTGAATAAATATTATTGAAACCTGTAATTGAGGCCAATAAATATGAAGTCATGGAAGTAAGAAGTGTAAAAGTTGCGTCACCTATTAGGACTAGTCGGTGCCTATTGTCTTCGTTGAAATAGTTACTATTGTTTTATTCTAAACCTTCCTAGTTTAAAGAAAACAAAAACAGTATTTTTACATGTAATTTATTTTAAACTTGGTCAGCAATGTAATTTGGCCATGCCAAATAATGAAATTATGATTTATGAGATGGCACATAACATACATTTTTACGTGTTTAGCGGATGGACGCGGTTACATATATAAGTCATCAAAAACTAAATATATTCTTAGAACTGACAACAAAAAATATAATTGTTCTGAATGAAAAATGATATATTAATTTAAATGGCCTTCTGTTCTGGAATCACATGCTACAGGCAATCAACACAATTTGCTTGATTGTTACACGTGTTTTGTTTTATTAAATAATATTATTAAATATCTTTGTAATTTTAGGAAAAACAATATAGGTAACATGATAGGTAATTGTAACTAAAAGATTTAGTCGCTTTCTTAAATATTATTTGATACTTCCAAGCATGGACGTATAAAAAAAGACGGACGCCGTATTACGAACAAACAACGTGAAGCCACCATAGTAAGCTAGCGATCGCGTAAAGACAATAAACACGCACACACTCTCACCATAGTAAGCTAGTCGGCCGCCATTACGTCGTGAACTACCGACTGATTAACTGCGTCACTGTTTCACAAAAAATATTTAAAATGCCGTCTTGCGTGGTTAAATGGTGTCGCAACAGTACAATTTTAAATAACAAAACACAAGGGATTACATTCCACAGGGAAGCAAGTTATTTCTTTTATGTTTTAATGACAAAATTATTACGGCAAAATTTATAGAAAAAAAATACAGCCGCCATTGTCATCAACACAGCTGTTGCCATGGCAACATGGCACACACGCATGGATGTTTCGCCGCCATTACTAGGCTTCACTCAATATTTAGGCGATATACCGTCCGTCTTTTTTTATACGTCCATGCTTCCAAGTTTAAAAGTAGCCACGATTTTTAGTAGATGTGAGTCTATTTTTAGTATCCACATTCGAACTAAATTATTGTTGGGTTTTTGTAACAACCTATGTCGGTTCAAATTTTAAACAAATAGTTTTACCAAAAATACATATGCCGACAGATCATATTGGGAAATAAACAATATATTATTTACGTAAGTGGAAGATTATCTGTGACTCCCCGTAACCTTTTGTGGGGCGTTTATTGTTAATTGACAGTTAATATGAGATAAAACCTCCCAATCTACGTCGAATAACGAGGGTCAAGATCAATATAGAGACATGGTAACATTAGTAAAATTATTATGAGTTTATTATTTAAATAGCACTTTCTTCAAATTCCAAAGATAATGATTATGTAAAAGTTAATCTTATCTAGGGTGTGGATTAATAATATATCGAAATATTTTTCTTTACGCTATTTTCGGTATGGCATATATTCTAAAAATTAAATATCGTAGATATTTGTATCGTTGAAAATGCATTTGTATTTTACATATTTTATATTTTAAAATAAAATATGATGATATACCTAGATGCACCTAACTAATTATGTACATAGTAGGATTTGCTGGCTTATTATCATACAAGAAGCCCGTGATAGAGTACCTATTAAACATCGTACCTACATTTGAAACTGTTTCCACATTTAATATATGTATAGATAATATCCATTAATTATAATTCTAATAAAAGTAATGATATTTATAAAAGTTTTTAGTCTTTTGCATTCGATTTAATAATTTTATATCTTTTTTTTATTATATCTTTTTCCAAAGTAATCCTTTTTACAGGTATCTAGTTAATAGAAATTTCTCAATAATTAATGAAAGGTTCAAAGATATTTTATATCCACATTTTCCATTTTTCAGTATACTGAAGTGGTCTTTCGGAATATTTAAATTGAATTTACAGAAAAACCTTTACTAATCAGGATAAATGATACTGTAGAGCAAATAACCCCACACACAATACATAAAATTATACCTAGGTATCGTTCGTATCATTATACATATAATTTTACATTGTCTGTGAAAAATATAAATATAAAAAAACTGTAAATATTTATTATTATTTCTGTAAATATTACTAACAATACCAAAAGTTCTTATAAGTAATTAGCCAAAACATTTTTCTGACAATAGCTTTGTTTATATAACTTTATCTTAAAATATGTCAATAAATATTTTTATTAAGATAAGCATAATAAGTATTATACATTGATAAGGAATTGTTAATTTAATAATCTTATAACTCGCGCGACCAGTGTTTATGATATTGGTTATATAACCAATGTTTTTTTCCTAAACAATTGATGTTTATAAGTCATTATTAGTTAATGAACGAAATTATCATTTTTAACGGTGTATTAAAGTTTTATGAGGGAAATAAAGATCGTAAAATTAATTTAAAGTAGCTGTAAATTAACAATTACAGTTATAGTTACCTACATATGAGTTACATATAAAAATATTCTTTGTACTCTTATGCTCACCAAGAAATTATTTAACACAATATTTAAAAATTATGAAAATAATAAAAGACTACAAAAGCTGTTCGTTCAGACTTTTAATTTTTATGATTATTTGTGTTTGTATTGTGTAAAACTGTAAAACTGCAGGCTACGGGTAACGATAGTTACTAGTTCTGTGCTACGGGCTCAATATACCATTAGTACAGAACTAGGTACTGGGTAATCTATTTGTACCAATTTAAAATAATTATGTACATACATTCAAGCTTTTAAAACGTAACAATCAGATATTAAATGTAGTTGCTTTATTGAATGAGTTGTATGAAATCAGAATCTGTGATGTTCTATTTGCTTACAGTTTCAAAGAAATGATAAAATAAATTAAGTATAACTTAAAGAGTACATTTTAATCGTGTCTAAATTTATAAATTGTTATGTATGTTTGTTATAAAAAAATCATTCAAAGAAAATAAATTAAAATATACGTTATAATATGTTTTCTACATATAACATTTAGTATACGAGTCGTTATAAACACGAGGTCAGTTTAAAAAAAATATTAAATGAAACCTTTCATTTTTGTACAACCTAATTGATTTCATAACATATCTATTACATATTTAGAAAATTTGATATAGCTCTATAAGGTAGATTATCCCCGCGAACTTTTCCTGTTCAAAGTGAATGTATTGGAGCGGAATGTTCCACGTCAGAGGTAAAAGCAAGTATTCATGTTTAATTTCGGCCCCGTATCAGAGCCCGTAAAAACTCTTTTATCCCAAATTCCTTAGAAAGTATTGTTTCTTCTTAAGACTATAATTCTTATAAATTGATACGAGATCTTTCATTATTGTGTTTTACCCATAATCCATACATAATTATATATTTATTTTTGCATTTGATTCTATTTATCTGAACAATGCTACTATGTATGTAATATGTATGTAGCTTCATTACAAATTACAATGAACATATTTTTTCTTAAATTGAATAATTTGACAAAACAGTTTATTATTGGAACTCTTGGTCGAAATATAAGCTATGTAATTGATATTTCGTTTCATTCTATTTTTATCTTGAATCTGTCATATTAAATCTACACATATTGGCAAAAAAACCTACATATAGAGGTATAGGTAAAATATGTAAGTAGATCTTTAAAACAAAACAAGACATTTGTATAAAATACATTTATTTAAACTTAATCGGATAACGAATTCATAGTTTCACAGAAATGCCTAGGTGATTTACGAGTATTCCGCGGGGATTTCATCTTTGCTCCAGTCGATGTATACAGTCTCGCCAGTGCGCGCGCTTTCCGCGGCCGCAGCTACGACCTTGCTCACGGCCAACACTTGCCAACTGTTCACATCAATAGGGGCTCCGTCTAAAAGTAAACAAATGTTAATACATACCCTTATTCTCCTAAAATTGCGACAGATTACTTATCGATCCTACGATCAAGTGCATCGCCTGATATTATGATAAAAAAATATTAACAGAATGCTTGCTTGTGAAAGATACTTACATTGAACAACATCCAAGAAATATTCCAATTCACGTTGGTACGCCAACTTGTAACGGGATGGGAATGAGTAGTAGATAGGGTTCTTCTTGACACCTTCTTGCTTGATAACATATTCGGTCGAATGCGCAGGTACTTGGTTGTCAACTTTGATCATACCTAAGGAAACAATTTGGTATATTAGTAATCAGGTAAAAAAAATATAAAATGCGAAAATATTGGTTTTAATTTACCTTTGTTTCCAAAAACTTCCAGACGCTGGTCAATACCATAAGCGCTGTATCTGCTGTTATCTAAAAGACCAACTGCTCCAGATGGGAAGGTAAGGATTGTGGCAATTGTGTCAAAGTCATTGATAGCTTTGATTTCAGGCATCAGAGCGGAAGCAGATACTTGCACGCGAGTGGGCACTTCTCCCAGCAGCCAGCAGAACATATCGAAGTCGTGAACCAAACAATCAAAGAACACACCACCTAAAAGTAATTGTATAATCAAATAAAAAATACATTAGAAAATAGAGTTCAAATTTTTTATCATTAAAAAAGATTTTGCTTAATTATGAAAGATTTACTACCTGAAGTTTTGAGATATTCGATGGGAGGAAGAGGTGAATCTCTAGTTGTGCCCTTTACGATTTGCACATGTCCTAAGTCACCATTCCTAATCTTGTTTTTAAGATCCCTGTATGCCGGGTCGAAACGACGCATGAAAGCGGCGAATAGGACACGACCTTTGGCCTTTGCGGCTTCATAGCATTTCCTAGTTTCTTCACTGGTTTCAGCAATAGGTTTTTCACAGAAAACATCTTTGTTATTTGCAATTGAGTTCACAACAATGTTGTGATGTGTGGTGGTGGGTGTGAAGATGAACACTGTGTTAACACTGAAATTTTCAAAAAAATTAAGTTGTGTCGGAAGATAAAAATATATATTTTAAACGGATTTCATAACTGAATCCTTAAAAGTTTCTATATTTTGGTGAACTTACGCTTTGTCATTGTATACTTTGTCGCTATCTTTAGGTGTCAGGAAAACAATATCATCACTGAGCGACCAGTATTTCCTCAATTCGTCGAATTTATCTTTACGGTCATCAACAATATATTTGATAATAATTCGTGGGTTGCGGTTTATGGTGGCCATGTGGATAGAACCTGCGCGACCAAGACCAAAAATAGCTGCTACGACGGGAGCCTTCTTTTCCTTTGCTTTGACATCAGCAGCTACATTTTTAAGGTACCTGATAAAGAGATGAAATAAAAATAATGTTTTATTATTATTTAGATAATGAGACTAAAATCAACATTACAAGAAATACAATTTACACTTACTCGGTATATAAGAAATCAACCTCTGGGTAAGTAGGTTGCAGGGTGTAAGGAGAGGGACCAGCGAACTTTTGTGTGGCCATGTTGTCTTTTTTTCAATGTCCTATACAAAAGTATTAATTTAATTAGGTACCTATTTAATATTGACTAAATAGAGTCTGTTCTTATAAATTGGTATTGTCTTCTAGTTTGATACCATTGGTTTTATAAATTATATTTTATTTTGAATTAAATCATATTTAATTTCCGATACTGTCTTGAAGATCGTTAGGTACATATTTATGATACCTTACCTACTGGGTGCTGGAGTCGTACTAACGCGGGCTTTGTGCAGGCCCAACTGAATGAATTGTGAGATTCACGGCTTTATATGAACTCCGGTCTCAAAAAACATTGATAACTGGTCGTATATTACAGTGAAGATTTCATTATCAATGTTTTCGACAAAGCCGCTAATAAACTTGATAGAAACTTTAATCGCATGATTTTTTTCAATAGCATGGATAAAGCAATACGTAATGATTGCTATATTAATTTATAATAACGAGAAATAAATAAATTTTATAGGATTTAGTATTCTAATAATAAGAAGTATTTTTGAAAAACTATACAATCCTCAAAAAAATAAGTCGTATTATTTTATTGTGATTTAGGGTTCCAAATCAAATATTTATCAATGCCTTATATTAATGCTGTTTTTTTTAAGGTAGGTACATAACATAACTTTTAAAAAAAGATAACGTTAAAATCAATCCAAGTAGGCAGCTGTTTTAATAGTTGTAGATTAAATATTTTGTGTACATTGTACAGAATCTTGTAATTAGATAATAAAAGCGTAGGTAATAATTACTATATTATCTATTGCTGGTTAAAAGGAATATAGGTCCTACCTAACATTGTGCTTTTTCGAAAAAAACTATAAACTTGAAAAATAATACATATTACATACTTAATAAATATAATGAAAACACAATTTATGAAAATAATGACAGACGAAGAGCGAAAAAATACAGGAACCTACCTACTTAGCTATAATAATTATTTCGGTTGGTACGAATTGAAGGTATTATATTTAATCGAGATTTTCCGTCTCTTAAAAGTAATTCCTTTGTTTATACAGATAATTGCTGTTCTAAATTCAAAGTCATTGTCATTTATAGTTATTAAAACATACCTACAAAATAATGATGTACGTACCACTCGATGTAATTTTGCTTTTTACCTTAATAATAATAATATTATGCTGATCTAGATTGCATTCTATTTCTAGATCTGTTTAACTAAAACATTTTAAATTATTAAGGAACCTACCCATATTCATTCAAACTGCTCGCGCTAAACGTTGAAATTAATACCAATCTAAATTATTAATTAAATAAATCAAATTCCTTCACTCTGCAGTCTGCCGAGTTATAAGAATAATATGTACATATTTGTATAAGGCCTTTAGGTGGTACCTACATACAGTAGACTCTATATACTGCTCTATTAGTCCATTGAAAAGTTACATTTGGCGTTGCGATTTTTAGAGGACGCAATTTTATTTTTTTAATGTGTAGGGTGTGAAGCTAAAACCAAGTTTGTGAGGTCGCCAGTCGCCACCCTTGTCCCACGGCCGCCATCTTGAAAATAGTGGTTGAAATTGTTTTTACGATATTATATTATCTCTTAAACTATTTATTTATTATTATGATAAAAAAATATGCTGACATTATTAGTTGCAAATTAAATTTTCTACAAATTTGGTCCAGCTTGCTTCAAATACGTTTTTGTTTTGAATTTATGTAATTCTGAGACAGAAATTTAATCATTTTTTTAACCACGAAACATTGTACCCACCTTATCTCAAAAGAATTTTATTGTTGCTATGTTTTACATAAAAATATTAAACGCAGTTGTAGCTAATAATAATCTTATCTTATATATAAAAATGAATCGCAAAATGTGTTGGTAAGCGCATAACTCGACAACGGCTGAACCGATTTCGATAATTCTTTTTTTATTATATTCCTTGAAGTACGAGGATGGTTTTTATGTAGAGAAAACGTAAATATTATGTACCACGGGCGAAGCCGGGGCGGACCGCTAGTATGAAATATTTATTAAAATTATTTAAATCTAGATGGATATTATTTAAAAATACGACCATAAAAAAATAATGAACACTGGGGCCATCAACTATCATAACTTTGTTTTACTTACGTAGGTACCTATCCAATGATAAGAACTTAAATAATTATATAGACATTTATAAAATAACAACAAGAAACATTAACAATAACTTAATTTATTTACAAAGACATTTAGATTTTATTATTTATTTTTTTAAGTTAGTAGTTAGGTAGTGTACCTACACTACTTATCTTAACTTCTGTCTAGAATTGTATTGAATCTATACAGAAGCCGTGATCTATGAATCAGGTAATCATATTAAAAAAATGTCGGAATACAAGAATTCAAAAAACTTCTGTACGATAAAACTACAATCAGTGTTTGAACATAAAAGTTCTCATTAAGAAAATCCGGCTTCTAACTTCTAAAAGACGTGACCTTCTCAATGTTTGCATTTGCAACAAAAGTGGTAACCCAACCAGCAAATCGTTGCTCTATAGAAGGGATAAGAACGTTTCAGAGGTGCTAATTGGTAGTCCTATAAGGGTGATAAGAACGTTGTATAAACCCCAAAGTGGCGCATTTTTAAAGCTATTTGGTGGTATTGTGTTGCTGTAGCAGCAACTCAGATGCCAATTGGACCTATAGAAGAGTACACTTATAGAATCGCGATGCTGTTATAGAGCGAAGTAGTGATATAAAAGGAACCGCGATGCTGTTACAGCGCGAAGTTGTGTTTTAAGAGTAACCGCAAATCTTTTGTAGCACGAAGTTGCGATGTACAAGTCACTGCGACGCTATAATTATAATACAAAATGGTAAATCGTGTACCAATTGATAATACGAGTAAATGACTATAGGAACCATCGTCGTGGTGTCGAATATTAATTTTTGTTACACTGTTAATTTTGTTAGATACATAAACTGACTTGTGAATGAAATTTTACTGATAGATTATATGCATAATTAAGCTGTTTTTTTCATGCCCCCCTCGAATTATTGAGTTTTAAGTAATTAAAAAACTAATTTTACACCAAATTGCTGTATAGGATGCCAAATAGCAACTCCGTGGCTATTATACGTCCGCAAACGAACGTAGTTTTGACAACTGTCATGCCATATACTGGATTAAATTAGTAGGGTTCCCTGATGTAAATAGAAAACCCATAACATGTTTTATTTTGTATTTTCTAGTGTAAATTCCGATTTTTAGATTCCGATCCCGAAGTGTCAAGCAAAACACTAGTGTCTGAATGGTCTGCTTCTGAATTATCACAAACCACATGATGGCTGTTAACTTGGTTTTGTTCATAGGATGTAACAGATTGTACGGAATCATTGTCCGTATTCGAAGCCTCTCCTTGAATTTGTCTGGTGTCAATCGTTACTGAAGCTGCGATTTTTTTAAATTCATTCAATCCATGATTATTAAATAGAACCCTTCATTTATTTACGAGACGGTGCTGACAATATGGCAGGTTTTTGTTGTTTTAAAGTGAAAGAAATTCTCTTATAGGCCGTATATCTCTCGTAAGTGTCGCATTTTACTACATTAATACGCCGTTTTTGTTACATAACAGAGTTATTAACTCTTTTATACAGTAAATCAGTCCTATAACTCTGACCACTCAGCTATTAAACCAGTGCGTTATAATGGGCAGAAAAACACTAATATAATTCAATTAGGTTACAAAGAAGTGATATAAAACTCGGATATATCACCTAATTGCTGTATTATGGAGTTTCAGCAACCATGAAGATTCACAGTGATATAATAGTAATAAGGAAAACCATTACAACACTAAATTGTCCTATTGTAGATTTTTTTACGCCTCTATAGGCATGGGACTATAAAGGTTACCCTAGAATCGTTTATTGCACTAATTTGCTGTAAAAAAGAGACCACCAGCGCTGTTATGTGATAATATCGTCCTGTTATTGCTGTACCAAAATCTGGATAAGAGCTGCTCTATAAACGCCGCATAAAATAGTGATATAAACGTTTACATCACCTTGTTATGGGACAAATTTGCTGTGTATGATTATAGAGCAAAATCATCTCATTAAACGCTATTATACAACAAGCTTGTCACCGCGACACTGTTATACGTCATTTAAAAAGCTTTTTAGTGATGTAAGTTATTGTTATAGGACATCTTTGCTGGTTGGGAAATAGCTGTCGTTCGTCTTGCTTGAATCGTACCTACATAAGTACTCTATTTGCTTTTGCCTGAAACTGAAACATTTGAACCTTTATTAAGGCTTTTAATTTTTAATTACCATACGATCATTGTATAATCGATACTTAATACTTTTATAGAAAACCTTATTTTCTAGTTAATTGTTAAAAGACAGCGAGACAATATTTTGATTTACAAATAGGTAGATAATCGTTAAAAATTAAAACAAAAAATATTAGAACTTAAAACAATTTGTATCTAAAATTAATATACGACTTAAATGATCTAAGTAGGTACTTAGATTATAAAACAGTTTAGGAAACATAGATGTTAGATCTACCCAATAGACACACAAAATTTCATGAGAATCTATCCAGCCGTTTCAAAGGACTATGGTTACAAACATTGTGACACGAGAATATTATATGTATTATATTATATATATGTATATTTATGGAGAGATAATTCTATGACTGATAATGAAATTATAGGTTAAAGCGCGTCACACACGGTGAAGATACTATAATATTTTATCTTAAGATACTGTAATATTTTATATTCCATCCTGTTACAAATGACCCGAAATTTTGTGGGTCATTTGTAACAGGATGGCGGTTCTACAGGGGTCTTAGTACGCAATGACAAAAAGAAAAATGATGGTCAGAACGCTGATACCGGATACCTTAAGATACTGTAACATAAAATATTACAGTATCTTAAGATAAAATATTATAGTATCTTCACCGTGTGTGACGCGTTTTATAGCCAAAATAGCCAATAGGTTTAGGTACTTATTGACAAGAGATCACTAGTTATTGTAAATAATTTATAGACAGGTAATTTCAATATGAAATCTGTCTATTAATCTATACTATAAAATATTATATAGCTGAATAGTTTGTTTGTTTGTTTGAACGCGCTAATATCAGGAACTACTGGTCCGATTTGAAAAATTGTTTCGGTGTTAGATAGCCCATTTATAAAATTCATAAATGTAAATATTTCGGTTAACCCACAAATTAGATTACACCCACAAGCTAGATTCTAACTTGTAGAAGCCAATTTAGCTATGTAATATATCTGGTGCCCCTAATTACATTATTGTTGTCTGGGTCCAGAAAAGTTTGCTATTGTAACGAAGTTTTATTTTCTTATTCCAGTCGGTTATTGAGATTTGTGATTGAAGAGCGCCATCTAACGTGATTTTAAAGAAATATTTCTTACATTTTTTATTAATACACTAATAATTTGTATAATAAGACAACTTATTTTAAATTCAATGATCTGCATGTTCTTCTAAAATAGATTAGTAGTAACTTTTGACAATTTAAAAACTATGCTTTGCTTAATATTAACTGCTAAAAGTATGCATAATATTACTTAATAATACATTGATTTTTTAATGCTATTATTTTACTGTGCCAATTTCATAAAATAGAATATGGGTCAATCACTTTAGATTGATTACCTCTTTGAAGCCTCTTTGATTACCTTGATCCTTTTTTAATATTGGCAACATATTTGGAAAAGCTGTTCCGGCTTCCGCGCGTCATTGTCAAACAATAACTTGACATTACCGAATTACCGATGAGTAGCGAGTAAAATTGGAGTAAAATAACCTTTACCTTTCAATTTTCAATACATTTAACAGAATCAAAGCTAAAACCATTTTAATGTATCGGCGCTTCCTTTACAAATTTTGTCTAGTTACGTGGTTTGGTTTATAAATCTCTAAAAAATTCAACGTGTATACTTTTCAGTATCATAATAATTAACAGTGTAAGTAAAAGTTTACTGTCTTTGTACTTTTTTTATTATACTTGTCAATACATGTTTAATTTTGTAATATAATTACCATTGTAGATATAAGATGGCTAATCAGTGGGGCCAGAAAGCCGAAGAGTTGGAAATCTCCAACAAAGTAGCCGGTCTTGGTTTGAATAAGAAATCTAGTGATAAGTCAGATGAAGAAAGCATCGATGCCGCAAATCCAGCAGAAACTTCGCTGCTTATGAAGATAATACGACAAGGATTAGTTGAATCAAAACTAGATATAGAGATTCAAAGAAAAGATCCGAATTCACCTCTGTATTCAGTAAAAACTTTTGAAGCTTTACATTTAAAACCAAATTTGTTGAAGGGCGTGTATGCAATGGGCTTTAATGCTCCATCGAAAATTCAAGAGACAGCTCTTCCTACACTTTTGGCTGATCCACCCCAAAATATGATTGCACAATCTCAATCTGGAACAGGTAAAACTGCTGCTTTTGTCTTGGCGATGTTAAGTAGAGTTGACCCTACACATAAATACCCACAAGTTCTCTGTTTGAGTCCAACATACGAACTAGCCATACAAACTGGTGAAGTGGCAGCAAAAATGGCAAAATTCTGTCCAGAAATTAAATTGAAGTATGCTGTGAGAGGGGAGGAAGTTCCAAAAGGCACTAAAATAACAGACCATATACTAATAGGAACACCAGGAAAAATGCTTGATTGGGGTGTTAAATTTGGAATGTTTGACCTGAATAAAATTAAAGTATTTGTATTAGATGAAGCTGATGTAATGATAGATCGTCAGGGACATCAAGATCAATGTATTAGAATTCACAAATGTTTACCTTCAACATGTCAGATGATGTTCTTCTCTGCAACTTATGACAGTAAAGTTATGGAGTTTGCTGAAGTTATAGTGCCTAACCCTATTATTATACGACTTCTTCGTGAAGAGGAATCTTTGGATAATATTAAACAATATTATGTTAAATGTAAGAGTCCTGAAGATAAATATAGAGCTATTTGTAATATCTATGGAGTTATAACAATTGGTCAAGCTATAATATTTTGTCACACAAGGAAAACAGCTAGTTGGCTATCTGAAAAGATGTCTAGAGATGGACATTCTGTAGCAGTTTTGTCTGGTGAATTAACAGTGGAACAAAGAATTGCTGTACTCGATAGATTCAGAGGTGGACTCGAGAAAGTATTGATTACAACCAATGTGTTGTCTCGTGGAATTGACATTGAACAGGTTACTTTAGTAGTAAACTTTGATATGCCAGTGGATGTTAATAAAAAAGCTGACTGTGAAACTTACTTACATAGAATTGGACGTACGGGACGATTTGGTAAAGCTGGAATAGCTATCAATTTGATTGATTCTCCACAAGCAATGGAAGTTTGCTTGGACATAGAAGCTCATTTTGGAAAGAAAATTCACTTGTTGGACATTGAAGATGCAGAAGAAATTGAGAAGATTGGTGCTTAGCTTCACATTATGCATGACATAATTCATTCTTTTTTGTATTGTTGCACTTAATTATAAGCATATTATTAAGCAATAAAACCTCGTTATTTTGATTATAATTTCTATTTATTTTGTAACCACACACTCAACACATAAATAAGAAAATATGCACAATACCCTAAAATAAGCAAAAATTGTACTACTATAATAATATTCTGTATTAAATCATCGAGAAGGCTGTGCACCACCTTCTGGGTTTGTGGCTCCAGATATCATCACAAATATTGCAATGGGAACAATATACATCCACTGAAAAGAAAAATTAAAAAAGTATTAGCATATTAACTTTTGAATTACCATCACTCATCACAGAAAAAATAAGTAAAGGAAATAAATATATCACAATTATTGATGTTTTTTTTACAAATCAGAGTAATAAATGATTGAATTGATGATTACTTACATATTTGGCCAAAAATGATCTATTGTCTTTCAATTCACCCTTTTCTCTTGCTTCTCTTTCTCGTTCTAGTTTTTGAATGTAAGAAGCTGTGTCAGGTCTACAAAATAGAAAATAAATCTATATCAAATCAATAAACACTTATATATTGTTTTGTAATAATTATTGATATACTTTTAGCCACAGTCTGTTTAAAAATTAAGGAAAAAGAAATATAACTGCAAGTAATGTGTATATGTATTTTAATAAAATTACTAGATTCTCATGCCTACCGGCTACCACACAGTACCACAGTATGGGATCAACAAACACAACCTGATTTAAAATTGCAAAATAAGGCTTATTTCAAACATATATTATTCTCTCAATGTAGTACTCACACAGGTGCCTGATCCACATGACGAAGATAAAAATCGGAATGAATGTCATTGTCAGATCTGTGCAAGCCATGAGATTGGCTTGAATTGGTCACTTGAAATGTCACAGCTATTACTTCACCACTGGGCAGTACCCATGCACTGATTACATCTGATAAACCATTTTCTAAGAATGCTTTAGCCTTTACTGACGAAAGGAATTCAGTCTCCTTGCTATCAGCTGTAGTAACAAAAGTTCTCAAAGTATAAAATCCATCAATTGAAGCCAGCTCCTAAAAAGACAACATTATGTTATTCACAAATTAACATCCGCAAGAATAACCAAATGGTCAATTTCTTAATTAAAAGGGAAAAATATTTTTTTTGCGTGGTGTCTCTCGATGTTAGCCAGAAGGGCTTCTACATCTTAACGCAGATGGGGAAAAATATTATACCTTTAACTCATCTATGTGTTGTTGACTTAAAAGATTTTGATCAATTGTTGCAGTGCCAGCTCGTATGCTTTTAAGTGATATATTTCCGCGATTACAATATTTATCTTCTTTGCAATTTAGCGAATGTTCAATCCGTATATTTAGCCAGCCATCATAATCAAGACATATCTGTAAAAAGAAGAAAGATTTTCTAAAACTATTATAATATTAACACAATTGTAACTTATAAATATTACAACATAATATGTACCGCATATTGAATAAATAGAACGATAAATAATATTGGTAGTTTCATCTTAAATAATTTTTAGAATAATTATATTTATTTTTCTTGAAATGCAGGCAATTCAGAATCACGGTTTTGACTTTTGACATTTATGATGTCTATTGTCTATGATTTTGACGTTCAAGTGACAGTTCATTAACATTTTTTCCAATGTTTGTACCTTCATCCATACATATATTTGTGCATATATTTATTTTTTTAACACAATTTGAATTAACTTTGATTATTTCGATAAAACTACAATGAAACGAAAGCTTTAAATTTTTTCCAACAATAATTAATAATTACTAACGATAAATCGATTGCACGCATCAATTCACGCGCATTACTTTTTCTAGTGCTCGATTGTGCGAAGCGTTGCTGTAGTTGGAACATTCAACGTTAAGCATTAATGTATCTACAGACGCTCCGATTTGGTTGGTGCCAACCATATC
>CAJQZN010027887.1:0-17859 GCA_907164685.1 Colias eurytheme | reverse complement strand
GCAGTCAATTGGACACTACTCGCACTACACACCTGCACTCGCACTAAACACCTGCACTCACACTAATCAAAGTGTGAACCAGCCATTATGCAAACATGTAAAATAAAATAAATAAATAATAATTCAGTAACATATTTACGACACCTATAACATAACAATGTAACACGGTAAACGACGTATGTTTACATATTAAACACGATTTATTGTTTTTACTTCAAGTCATGTGCGTACAAAATATTCGACTCTATTATTAAACAAATTTCCAGCGATCTGGTAAAGAACTCACATAAAACTCGTTTAGTAAACGCATCGCTTTAAAATCCTAGAGCGCGTCTATTATCATCTCTCTCTATATTAAATGTAAGGCTTTACCTGTGTCCTTAATATCCGGGTTAGCACAAAATCACGTTAACACTAGCTCACAGCAAGGCACAATAAAAAGTTGATACACCACTTTTTCGTAAAGTTCCTTCTCACCGCGGAGATACATACGCCTCATTCGACGCGCGTTAGCAAACTGACTGGCCGTACTCCATAGTGGCCAGTGCCCGCCGGTAAGTGGCCGCCACTACAAAAGTGCCTATCCATTGAGATAATGGTGCAGTTTAGAAAACGAATACCAAATAACGTAGGACACGGTCCACGGCGCGGATGTTTGCACGAAATACCTCGCTACCAATTGCATGTGCTTCTGATTAGATTTTAAAGATTTCTAAGACATTCAAGCGTCGCATGAATGGTTACGTGTCTTGCAACAAGTTTGGCTTTTATTGCTACATGATTTGTGTGCAGTTGTACTCACTTTCCAGGCTAATAGCATTTTTATTCAAAATTTCAGTGCTAACGATCTGTATCGATTACTCTTTTGTTTAGAAACTCCATTTAAACGGGTTTAAAGCGCGATTTGTTCACACTGTACTCTCCCACTATAAAGTATCGTGTTTTAAATCCGATAAAAGAGATTTAATTTTTTACTCTCTACCACTTCTAAATGCATAATATAATCCTAATATGTGGTTGCATCACAAAATCATTCTTTATCTTGGGCACTTCTTAGTGCCCAGAAAAAGATCGGACTAAGATTCATAATATGCAACAAAACCTAAGTGACCTAGAAAGAAAACGCAGCAATAGTTCAAAGAATTGTGTCACTATATTAACGTAATCGACCATTTCCGTTGAAGAAAATGATCTTCGATGACATTCTAGAAACCGTTTAATTTATTTTACTGAACCTAAAATAAACATAAGTCGCACCATCATCAGCTCATATTTCTATACTAGTATACAAGGATGCAGACCTCATAGAAGAGTTTAGGCTACAACTAAATTACATAATTCACCACGCTGGCCAAGTGCGGGTTGGTGTGTGACACCAACCCCGCACTTGGCCAGCATCAACGAAATACCGGTTTTCTCACCATATTTTCCTTCATAAGAAAGATTTTTTTTCCTAAAAATCTTGTCTAGCCTCTACAAATCGATTTTGCTTGATTATCATTATTTATAGACAATTGAAGAAATGTTCAATGTTCATTATGGAATCCTTATTTTTCTGAGTTAAAATATTACAAAATACAGCTAATTTATAATGCCGTAACTACTCTATCATTCTGTATCTCACAATGTGACAGAAACTTACCTTTTTTTGCAACATCACCGTGCAATTCGTTTTAAAAGTACCGAAAATTAGTGCTAATTTCAAATAAAACTTGTTCCAATCCTGAATTTATAAAGAAAACTAGTTCATCCAACTAGTTAAATCGATTTAAATAAAAAATAAATAAAACAAAACATGATTTTCGTATCATTTATTAATATTGTATCTAGTACAAACAATAGGTAATAAATAACAGCGTAATTAGCAGGTAACTATAGCGTTATGTAATCAGGTACTGTAGGATAGTATTCGGTGTTGCAGTCCATACAGGAATGTGATATTTCATTCAATATCTAGTTAATTTCATAAAACTAAATTATATAACTAAATGTATATCAATATAATTATAATGTGTCAAATAAAAACAAAATCTTCATGTGTTAAACAGATATTTTTAATACATACATTGTTAGTTAAACGTATTATTACAAATCGAATACTGAGACATGATACAAAAGTTACTTTGTAAACATAATTAAGTGTTGCTAAACTCATATCTCTTTAACGATAATTTTATCGAATACAAATAAAAACAATAAGGATTTATCATATTATATTCAATACAAAAACAACAGCACTCTGAAGTTAAGAATGAAAATTAACTAGACATTTAATCAAACGATTATATTTTAAACTTGCACTGCAACATAAATTGAAATTATCTAAATACGGGCTTAGTTCAAATGCTTAGATAAACTGAACAGATTGTGAAAAAAACGAATCTGCTTTTAGATAATTTTATTCATATTGTAAATATTTCCTAAACATTGAACAAGTCCGCTGCATCTTACAAAGTAAAAAACGGCTAAATGATTAAAGTCGGATAAAATATATTACCTAATTATTTTGTTGTAATATTTTTTCGCGAATGTCTGTAATAACTAAAGTTCAAAAGGACTTAACAAATCGCGATGAAATTTCTGTAAATAACAGATTGTTAATTACATCAGATATTTTACAATTATTATAACAAACAGCTTATAAACAAATTTTAATATATCCTAGTCCGACTTTCAAGATATCCTCCAGTATTATTCAATATGGATCGTATACGTTTTCATTAAAAGAAAATTAATTACAATTAATTTAATATTAACTTAAAAAGTTAGTAAAATAAATAATACAAACTACGAACGTATGTTAATTCGCTGGTCGACATTTGCAATTTAATGTCAAGCAATTATTTATTTTATTAAAATGTTACTTCCTTAGAGAAATTGTAAAATTCACTCATTTTTATTAAAACTAATTTAAAACCTAATAAAATTACATCTAAACGAGATTTCATTAGAATTTCGAGATTCCGATACAAAGTCAATTTCAAAATACATGGTTCAAAAATTTAGGCACAATAAAGGCTTTTCAAATTTTATATTAAAATCGTACAAATTTGTAAAAACATTACAAATTACAATTGTAAAAATTGTAAAATTCGCCAATACAGATACGTATAAATAGCACTTGCTGGGAATCGAACCCACTTAATGTAAAATTAGCTAAGTGTTACCACTGCGTCATTGGGTAAATAATTTCGCTATTATATAAACGCAAAAATCATATAAATGACTTGTTGATATATATTCTTACTGACAACTTCGTACATCAGTTGCACAACTAATTAATACTTTGTCTCGCTTTTTCTTATGTGAAAAAGCATAAGTGCGAGCGAGACAAAACATTGGTTAGTTAACTAGGCGCCTTACTTATAAACACTTTAAATCAATATTTAAACTAGATAATTTTCAGTGAAATTAACTTTCAATAAAAGAGATAACCAATTATATTAATAAATTTTAAATGATTTTTTATAAGTAAAGGCCTAGTTACTAGTAAGTTCTCTAGATCGTTCTGCGAAAGAAAATCGTGTTCTTAAACCATAGTCTAATTCATAGATTATAGTAAGAAATTATATCAGGAATAAAGGGCTAAAGTACCCCACTTTAGCCCTTTTAATGGCCAGGCTATAAAGTACTTTTTTGTACATTTACTAGGAAAGGGTATTTATAGTAGTTTCAAAGGAATAAAGGTGCGGTTATACTGTGTTGAAAATTTGAATATAAAGGTGCGGACACACCGTCTCGGTATGGGTTGTGACTTGTGACACACCACTTGTGAGCTCGGTCGTGGTTGGTAGTTACTAGTTAGTAATTATAATAACATAGGTGGGCGAGATATGCTTACAATTCAAATGGTACTTAGTTATGACGATCCTGGCCATAAAGGTTGACGATCCGTGTTATAAAGGTGCAGGGACACGACTTAACTCTTATAAATGAAACAGTAATCGAGCTGGGTAATAAAGGTGCGGCCACACCACACCCTATTTCATATTTCTACGAGTAGAATGTCAGTACAGCAGCATGATTGCCCCTAACCAATAACACTTGTCTCGCAGCAGTGGCTATAGCACTCAACCAAGCCATATATAAAGGTGCGGGCACACCGCGCCGTCGTGGCATGGGCTGTGTGACACAAACAAGCCGAGCGCCGGCCGAATGTTCGCCGATCAGTTCGCGTAAACGCAAGTGACGGTATGTACGCTCGCGGGCTGCTAGTAAATCCGCGTCTGTTATACCACCTGTAATTGTAATGTGAACATGAACACACATAAACAACTCGAAATCGCGTCCCATTCATACAATATTCTTTTTTCCTTAAATACACAGTTAGTAGTAATAAAGAGCGTGTGTGCCAAGCATACGTGTCAGAAATGAAAATTCTTTATTTTTATTACTTTAAATACACAGTTATTTTAATTAAAAAATAGTTTACCTGGGTCATTGCTATCGTCCGAAGTTCGGAACGGCGCTATGAGTTTGTCGAAATATGCCAACGTGGAATCCTTGGGCTTTTTCGTGATGTCCGATATCATTTTAAGAGCGGAGTAGTCGATACGGAACTTGGATAACAGGGACGCCATACTGAAAGACAAATATAACTATTGTTGTAACTTTTGATTTAATATTTTTGTGGATGAATAGTTGTCACTCAGACGTTTATACGACGTTTGACCCAACTACTCTCACTTTGTTAATAGTCGTTGACTTGCTGGGATTTGTTATCAACCGTCTACATCAATTAGGCAGTTGTGTAGAGGTAGTATCGCAGTACATTCTTATTACATTCAAACTAATATTTGACCTAGCCCTCGAAATATATAAGATGATATTAAACATATAGGACGAAACAAAAACAATTCGCTTTCGATCAGTTTTAGGGACAGTGTCCAATACTTCAAACCGGTATATCTCAAGTTTTTAGTGAAAAGCATTTTCAACAAACAGCATTTATAAGATAAGAATGTGTAAAATAGAGTACTCATTCTACTCTTTCCATTTCTCAGATTTACAACGACACTTCCTAATGTTCTATGAAAATTTCGCAAAATTATTTAAAAATACTTACTTCCTCTCCTCAATGTCCATTTCTGTGTTTTTATTAACTAGTGTGAACACCCGTAGCGGGCTGGACGCCCACGCGCGACGCGTTGACAGAATGTACGGCAGGAGTAGAGTTAGGCCTATAGACAAATGCAAAGAAATAAAAATTAAGTACTTATGTCAAAAAATATTATAGAAAAATTTTAACAAAATCAGCCCTTATTTTTAAATTGTTTTAATCCTTAACTTTGTAATGGTTTAAAATTAATAATACCCAACGTTTCTATTGAAAAATTGTTGAAAGAGTGTTTTTATTACGTATGTTGATTTAAAAATTATTATTAATCGAAACGGCGCAATTTGCATTCATGTAAATGCGAATAATGCTCGATTTTTTCAGATGGCAACACATCTTCGATTCTGCAGGCACGCCAAAAAACCTCGTGTTCACTGAAAGACCTCCACTATCACATTATTTTTCAATATATCAGTAGACTAGTAGACCAGTAGACTAGTAGACTAGTTATAGACCAGTAGACCCACCTCCATCATCGTACAGCCACCACACGTCCACGGTGCCGTTCTGCCGCCGCGTGAACTGTTCCACCGAGGTGAAGGAAGACGCTCTACGGGTTCCGCCGATGCCGATACGACGACCGCCCATTATGTTTTTGCTAGAAATATAGATATTTATTTACATCAAATAGTATTTTGACTGACCGGTTGGCTTGGTTGGTAGTGGCCCTGCCTTCCAAGCCAGAGGTCGTGGGTTCGATTCCCACCCAGGGCAAATATTTGAGTGATGAACATATATGTTTGCCCTGTGTCTGGGTGTTTATTATCTATATAAGTATTTATTTAAAATTATAGATGTATGTTTATCAGCCATCTGGTTTCCATGACACAAGCGAAAGCTTAGTATGGGATCAGATCGGGCCGTGTGTGAAAATTGTCCTGAAATATTTATTATTTATTTCTCTTTTTTTGGCAATAATTTTCAACTGTAAATTTCAATGGAAGGGTATCTGAACGCATAAGCGTGCATTTCCACCAATAATATGTGTTTGTAAATAACCAATAGTATCGCTTCAAACGCTTAACGCATCAAATTTCAAACTAAATGAATCAATATGATTGGTTCTTCAAACACATCCCTCGCTACGCTTCCTCGCATATCTCTAGTGGAAAACCACTCTTATACAAAGCATATCTAGTACGGATCATCGTTTATTATAATTGTATGGTGGATAAATAAAGGCAGTTTTGAAAGTTCAATACAAGATAACAAAGTCGTTTGAATCGTATTTATTAAAATTATTCATAATACTGTACATTAAAAGCACTATAAAATTAAAATTAAAATAGCTGCAGATATAAAATAAAATAATGTTCTCAAATAATCAAATTTAAAAGAAATACAAGCACACTCGGAAATAAAATAAACAAAAAAAGCTGCATTAAAATTAAAAAGAAACACAAATTAATAATATAGCAAATTACTAGAAAGCAAATCTCACCACACTGATTTCTTTAGGAGACGATAAGCAATTCTAAAATAATATAGAAATAAATATCAGCAAAGATATTATGTAACCATAATACATATATAACAAAAGAAATATAGTAAGATATACGGATAACCGTTATCAAGAACGCAATTTACAAAAAATACACGGGCAGATTTAGAGTGTACAAAAAAAATTGTCAAAATTAATACAAAAAGAAAAATTTTTAGGTCCCAGGTTCGATTCCAGATAAAGTTTCCTTTCTGGAAATCTAGAATTCTTGAAATCTGTTAAATGGCTAAAAAATATCAACTTGTCTATAAAGATTTTCTTTTCAAAGAATTCAAGACTTTAAATGTGATAGTATAAGGTCTTAAATTACTTTATGAGTATATTTAAGTTTGACTTTTCTTAAAAAAAATATATTCAAAATAACCTTACCTATCTTTACAGCTATTCTCCTTAGGTTTATCTGTTTGTTTGTTTGCGGCGCCGGGATCGCGCGACACGTGTTCTGGAGAGCCCAATGATAAATCCGACATACTGCTACCTATTATGATAAAAACACATTGCAATTTACAATAATATTTTTAATTCTCAATAACATCTAACTATTAGCTACCCAGTACCCACTTAAGGTATTTGGTCTTCAATGAAAAAACCGGCCAAGTGCGAGTCGGAGTCGCGCACCGAGGGTTCCGTAAAATTTAAGGTTTTCGGAATTTTTCCTTTATGTGTGCTATAAAACGTTGCTTCATGCCAAATTTCAAGATTCTAGGTCGACTGGAAGTACCCTTTAGGTTTTGATTCCCTTGCGAGTACTTGCGAGTTTCAAAATATGCAGCTTAAATTGCTGTTTCTTTTGATTGCGTTGACATAGAAGTTTGATTTTGTTACAGCTTAAAGGTATTATAGACCTGAGTATTTGGTATAAATTTCAATTTAATACCTTAACGCGTTTATGAGGAAATGGGTAGTAAGTTTGAAATTATTAAAAAAATATATATTATGTGATGTAACTAAAAATTTATGGTTTTCGTAATTTTTCCTTTATCTGTGCTATAAGACGTTGCTTCGTACCAAATTTCAAGATTCTGAGTTCACGGGAAGCACCCTGTAGGTTTTGATTCCCTTGCAAGTGTCGAAAATTTGCGGCATAAACGGCTGTATCTTTTGATTGCGTTGGCTTAGAAGTTTGATTTTTTCACAGCTTCAAGGGACAGTAGACCTGAGTAATTGATATAAATTTCAGCTTCATACCTCCACGCGTTCCTGAGAAAAAGGGTCTTGACAGACGGACGGACGGACAACAAAGTGATCCTATAAGGGTTCCGCTTTTTCCTTTTGAGGTACGGAACCCTAAAAATTACAATAAATCAACAAGAGTAAACGAATACTAAACACAGGTAAAAAATTGGTTGTCTGTAAAGTCGGTTTACTGACGATAGTTGAACGTGACAACGTCCGATTGTGCTTCTTTGTCGCTCGTTCCGCGCTCTCGCTCGCACTTCAAGCCTTACATGGAACGCCTCAGAGCGAGGTAACGCCGCATGAGTCATGTTTTTTCGTGCGTGCAGCCGGCTCTATCGAATTATAAGACGTTGTCACGTCAAAAAATACTGTCAGTCTCCTTTCTTAAGATTTTTTTTTTGTAATAGAAAAGATACAAGTGACAACAGAATAAATAATATTTTGGCACACATACCACCACCCTGACAAAAAATATTTTTTGTGATATTGATTTTTGATAACCGAAATGACAACACACATCTTTGGAAACACAAAAATGAGAAAAACTATATCACACTTGAATACATGCTTAATATGGTAACATATAAATATAAATGATATTATAACTTGATAGGGTTTATAATAAAAGACTTCAAATAAATTTTATCGCTTGTCGACTATCGACTTCGACTATATTATAATACTGGGGGCGGAAAGTTAATAAATAATATTACACAAAAACCACTGACGAACAACAACACACTATCGCGTTAAAAAGTTGTCCCAAGCAAAACTCTGCATACGGGAGTATTAGGCAGAGTTTTTGGCATGAATTTGAACATTACTGCCTCGAAATAATGTGTTACACTTCAATGAATAATTAATGCCACTAGGCTCGGATATTTTTGACAATCTTTTGACGACTATGCGAATCATCAATCAATGTGTGAATCAAATTGTTTATAACAAAAACCATGAAAAATATTATGCAAGTACAATAAAAAGCAATGATTTAACTCACCTCTCGAGTGTGTGTTCAAGCTCTCGCTCGACTTGGACTCCTTGAGGCTGTCGCCCATCGAACCTAGCCAACGTGTTAGCACAATGTTTTGTATTAGACAAAGTTATTATAAATTCAAACATTTATTTAACCGGACTTATTTTAGAAACGCATTTTAATCGTAAAATCATAGATTTTCAATTTACCATGATGATATTATAAATAAATCTATTCATAAATAATGGATATTGATAAAAATGGGGAAGTAAACCTACAGGAAATATTTACTTCAAATTTTTATTCGATCATGAGAATAGAATGAATTTATTATAAGGAGAAGATTTTTAACTTTGATTATTACTCAATGTGAATAAAAAATGCTACTAAAAACTTTGTCTAATACAATAAGCAAAATCATTATAAACATTGGTGATACAAAAATCGGCATTTACAAAAAATTACAGTGATAAATTGTAGCTGCAATAATATAATCACAAATTATGATTGATATAAATAAAATGTATGACTTTTTAAACACAAAATGTCTTAAAAATGATATTCATTAGTAACAAAATATGAATGAATACCTCAAATTCAATTTTCCTTCCAAATAAAGCAGATTGCATTCAACTGCCTTTCAGCATTTTAAAAAATCGGTACCGACCGTTTTTGAGATTACAAATAGCTTGATTTGACAAAAACTAAGAAAATTATAAAATTGTTGAGGGGATAAATAATGGTTCTATAAAAAAGCACAATTTAATGATGTTTTGTCCCTTATTCAGGGAGGATTATTAAGGTTGGTACTTACGTTCTCTAGTATTTTCATTAAGATCGCGTAATACAGCTAGCAAGTCAGCATCTAAAGTGTCACCACTGCGTTCCTCTACACGTAACAAACTTATTGCCATATGCACGTCGAGCGCTTTACTGAAATTTTATTTATGCTGTTTATTATATTTATAGACATATTTTTTTATAAGTTAAGAGAAAAGAAAGATTAAAGAATTTACAGTGGCTTCATCGATTATCATAATACACCTACCAAAAATTATAAAAAAGTACTTATTGTGATAAGTACTATTGACGATTTACCAATATAACCTCAAATTTTGTGAATACAAACATATTAATACTATTTCTAACACCATGATTCACAAAATTGTACCAAGATAATCCAATCATACTTGTCATATTATATAAAAAAAAAGACGTGTTGCACTGGGGGAGTGCCGGCAGAAGTGAAAACTTGATTATTAACGTTGAGCATGTTTGATATTTTGGAATGGTATCCGTATTACGCTTTTTCGATCAGGCCACGTGTCCTGACGCGAGTTTAAGATTTTATACCCAACGTCGCTAAAGAAGTTTTCACTTCAAAAATAATTAATACATTCAAAGTGACATACTGCATAACTTCGACGTAATCCAAAACCTCTTCACGTGTACACGTCTGCCAGTTCTCCTTAAAGCCCATTAGTAGTATGTTGGGTTTTAGTTTGCCGAGACCACTCGCCTAAATATCGAATTAATTCATTTTACGTAACATTTATTAAGGATTACAGAAAGTTTATCCACATTTATATCATTTTCTGGTTTCGTTTAAAAATTTTAAGATGAAAAAAATCACACCGAAAATTCACTGTAAACTTTATTTTTCGAATATGATTTCAATGCTTTCGAAAGCCTGAATTCATTCGTCAAATCAAGATTCCAACGCATTTTCTTCAATAATATATCATTTTAGGGTTCCCTACATGAGAAGGAAAAAACGGAACGCTAATAAGATCAATTTCTTTTAATTTAAATAATAACATACCTGTATAAGAGCACTAGCGCCATCTTTAAATTCGACACCATCGACGATGCAATAAAAAGCCTTTATTTTGCGTTTTGAAAACCAGTGGTAAGCTCGGTTAGTTAACGCCTCTCGCGTTCGGTGGTTTATTTGACTCTGGAATTATAGTATTATAGTTATAGTAATCCATACTAATATTATAAATGCGAAAGTAACTCTGTCTGTCTGTCTGTTACTCAATCACGCCTAAACCACTGAACCAATTTTCATGAAATTTGGTATGGAGATATTTTGAGAAAGGACATAGGCTACTTTTTATCCCTGGAAAATGACGCAATCCCGGAAATCCCACGGGAACGGGAACTATGCGGGTTTTTCTTTGACTGCGCGGGCGAAGCCGCGGGCGGAAACCTAGTATACTAATAATTTAAAATAGTGTATGCTACGAAAAAGGCATCAAAATTGGTGAAAGTTATTATTAGTATAAGTAGCGTCGGTAAACTTTAATTAAACTACGAGTTGTATTTATATTCATACGAAATTCAAAAGACCTTGTATATCAAATTTAGCTTATTAAATTTAACTCAAATTTCTTGTGCGGATTCAATGGTATTAATTATTATGTCAGATACCTTAACCTTATAAATATCTTAGATTTTACCTTATTCATTTTAACTCAATTTAAGAGTAGGATTTTAACGATGGTATATTCAACATTTTAATTTAACAACACATAAAAATGTAAATGATCTATTTAAAAATGAATTACATGGTATTTTACCTGCACAACATGTCCGCACAGCATGAGAGATAATCCCTTAGTGAGTAGATACGTGAAGTCCGTGAGCACCGCCCGCTCACCCGGGAACCCAGTGAGCACCAAGATTTGAGGTCTGATATAGAGGATTATAAGTTTAATAACAAGGTAATAAGGTATATATTTTTAATTTAAGTAAATGTGCTCTAGAGCAATGGAATAAAGAGCCTATTAATTTAATTTAACAAAGCCAGGATTTGAGGCCTAGGGATTATGAACTTTAAATCATTGGAATAAGGTACAAATTCATTTCACAAACCCGTCGAGAACATGGATTTGAGGCTTTGTGATTATGAACTTTATAACAGTGGAATAAGGTATATTTTCATTAAAACAAACCCGGTTGGCACCAGGATTTGGGGCTTGAGGATTGTGAGCTTTATATTAATGATTTAAGGTATATTTTCGTAGAATAAAATTTTCCTTGAGAAGCTTTCTACATGCACATTTTTATAAGGTTATTTTTTTACTAAAGGCATTCTAAATGGCGCTGATATAAAAATTACACAATCTATTTCATAAACATTATTTTAATAATTAAAATAGACTATCACCACTCGCCTGTAATTCTTGACATGTTCAGTGACCCGGTTGAGTTGGTGCACTCCGGATAGAGCCGTTTTGTATGTTTGTGCTTGCGTCGTTGAACCCCAGTTCACATCTATATAAAAAATATTATTTCTTTGGATAATGAAAAGCAGAATGAAATGTCTTAATTTAAAAATCATATTATAATATCAGTAGTAATATTTTTCAATAAACTTAAACTGACACTACCAAATCTGAATATATTTGTGTTAGAACCGTACCTGGCTTGTTTGTTTTTATGTAAAAAGGGGGGGCTTCTAGAAGTATTTTTCTTGTTAATACAATGTTCAAACATTTGAAAAAATGACGGATTCATATCCAATCATACCATCGAATTTTTGCAAATATTGTCAAGACTTTCTCAATTTTATGTGAAATTCTTTTATACACGAATGAAAAATATTCACTTACCAGGTTTCCTATAAGACACCAACAGGTATAACGCTAGTAAAAACGCGATAGTAACTAACGCAGTGGCCCAAGAGATCACGAACATTATCACCACGCATACCATCGCCCCCAATAAAGATAGCCACATGTTGTATAGCTGAAATTACAATTTTACATTGGACAAAATATATAATAAATAAATATTTCAGGACATTTTTCACACACGACACTATCTGATCCCATACTAAGCATTTTTTATGGAAACCAGATGGCTGATAAACATACATGTAAAATTTTAAATATATACTTATATAAATAAACTTATTGATGTATATTTCTTTACTATTACGTAGATCACAAAATATATAAGTCACAAAATCGTAAACAAGCCCCTACGATGATCTCTGTCTTTGGGTACAGGTGGGGAATCAAAAAAATGATTTGAAAAAGGATGAATTAACATTCAAAAATCATGTAGAATAATTTATTTACATATATTTTTTAATTTCATAACATCTGGATGGCTTATTCCGAATAATAGTTAAAACGTTTTGAAGGTATTTTAAACTACAAAATAATCAGTAACAAATCTCTTCTAAATTAAATAATTATTATTATTTAAATACTTACTCTAAAAGTAGGTCTCCATCCCACTGGTTTCGCTAAACTCGCGTGGAAAGTGGCGAAGTTGATCAGCGCGTACGCAGCCAAGAAAAAATTCGATATCAAAGGCGCTATTTGATTCAGCCCACCTGTTGGATTGAAATAAAATATATTTAATTCCTTAAATAAATTCAAACGTTCGGGAACAAAAGTATTGTCGAAAATTCTGCATAAAAAATATCTATACTAATATTATAAAGTGGAAAGGTTTGTATGTATGTATGTAAGGTTTTCACGCATAAACTACTGGACCGATTTTAATGAAATTTGGCAGAGATAATCTTTAGACCCTGAGAAAGAACATAGGCTACCTTTTATTGCGAAATATGTACCACGGGCGAAGCCGGGGTGGACCGCTAGTATAGAATATTTTGTATTAATATCTTGCACAAAATTTATAGGATTTTGTTTTACTATTATTACATTTTAGTTTTTACTACGAGTTAGTTTGTAGTTTCGACTAACTGCCACTTAAGTTAAAACTTCAAATCGATCCGATCATAATTGCGCCACTTATTAAACCAATATAAATAACATCCATATCAAATTAAATTCATAGCCTTAAATAAATAAAGAATAAAATATATCTCACCCATCAAAATAAAAGCCACAGCGATTATAAAGGTGAGCGCATATCCGCGCACCGGCTCGTTGTTACTGCCGTAGCCTTTCGCGAAGAATTCCAAATACGGGTAAAGTTTGTCTTGACATAGAGCCTGAAAAAAAATTAATATAATAATGATGAGTTATTTATTTGAAATATCGTCATACGAAAATAATATAAATTGATGATAAATCATAATATAAACTATAAACGATGTACTCGTAGGTACACATAAACGATTATCTAGAAGAATTATTGAAGAGATATTTAATTTAAAAAAAATACTCATAATTGAATAATAAATAATTAAAATACCGTCATTTTTTATGTTATTTCACTCCATGGTCCATTTGAATATAAACTACTATAATCTTTTATCAAAGATACTAAATTATACCCCAAAGAAAAGTAAAATAATCTTCATAACATGGTAAATACCTGAAAAACTTTAGGCGCGGAGACGAGCGAAGCGAGCGCGGAAGAAAGCGTGGCGGCGAAGCACCCGCCGTAGATCAGCGGACCCCATGCTGATACCAATCTGATTACCTGCAATTCAAAAAAGTATGTAAATATCAAGATAAACCTTAATACTTTCTCTTTCTTTAGATACTTTCTACAGTCACAAAATTAAAAGTAATGATAAAAAATACAAAACTAAGTTTTTTAAAGATAAACGTTCTGATTGTAAATAACTTGCAGGCCATACCCACACTAGACAACACTTCCACCCCTTTTATTATAATTTATTAATATGCTGGTGGTACTCACACATCGTCACTACGTTGCAAACTGTACCCATAGACACAAAATACTGTTGCTACTCAAATAACTAATACAAAATCGTCGAAAATTAATTAAAAAAGATAGCTCCCAAACACAATAAAAATATATTTTTCCTCCTCTGCTTCCGCTACTCACATCGTTGCTATGCTGCAGACCGTACGCGCACGTGCCCGCACACGTGGTCTTTACGATATTTTTACCTAATATTTTCTCCTACACCAAAAACATGTTGACACTACTCACACTCTTCCTTGCCGCCTAATAAAAAAAATCCCCTACCCACTAAAAAATATCATTTTCATCTCTGCTGACGCTACTCCCATAGTTACCTACTTACCACCTAAAAATAAAAACTACTATAAAACTTGTTCCTTCTCTGCTGACGCTACTCACACTTTTCCTTGCCGCCTAATAAAAAACAACGCTAAACACAACAAAATATTTTTTAAGCTATTGCATAGCTTCTATCGCGGGCCTTGAGCGCGGGGACCGAATCTAGAAATTTAGTAACGAAAAACCTCACGCTCCCCACTCCGACGGGCGGAGGTGTGGCTTGAAGGCATAGCATGCAATAGCTTTATGCAGTCCCCGAGGGACACACGTCTTTTTTTCTTCTCTGCTGACGCTACTCACATCATTACTATGCTGCAGACCGTACTCGCACGCACCCACACACGTAGTATTCCCCACTACACCGCTCGCATCACGCACCACGCACCAGCCCGCCACTACCGCTATACCCACGTACGATATTGTAGTTAGTAGTATTGCTAGTAGTGTGCCCTTGGGTATCGATTTTTGTGGGTCCTGGAAGGGGAAATGTAGTTTTATTTGATATGTAATAAAAAAAAGACGGGTTGCAGTCCGGGAGTGCCGGCAGAAGTGAAAACTTGATTATTAACGTTGAGCATGTTTGATATTTTGGAATGGTATCCGTCTTACGCTTTTTCGATCAGGTCACGTGTCCTGACGCGAGTTTAAGATTTTATACCCAACGCCGCTAAAGAAGTTTTCACTGCAAAAATAGTTTATTTATGTATATAGTTAATTTGGATTAAAAAAGAACGTATGTGCGGAGGAAACGTGTCAGAAGTGAAACTTCTTTGGCAAGATTCAATGATCGCCGTTGTTCATGACGTGACGATATTGCCATGACGCGACATTGAAATTTTACTCCCAACGCACCTAGCGAAGTTTGACTTCAAAAGTAAAGAACTATAGATATTATTGCCTTCTAGGTGACGTCACATATTTATGCTGTGAGAGGTTATCACAATTATTTGCTGTAACATTTTCGTCACATAATTTTGATGCCACTTTATTATGCTGCCTACTAATGTCAAATATTTTTGCTGTATACGAGCAGACAGATATTATTGAATTTGTTCTAGTGACAGATATTTTTGCACATCACCCCCTAGGCATATATTATTGCTCGTGACTGTGTACAGTCAGTTTTTTACTGTAGTAAAAAAAATATACTTAAACATTTTAGAAAAAAAATCAAAATACCTTCAAATCGCCAGAAATATTAGCTCCAGCGAGTATCCCAGTTGCCGCCGGGAAGAATATAGAAAATACCGAAAAGAAGTTATGTTCTACGCCCTCGAAGTATCTGTAATCTGGTCCTAAATTATCTTGGAAGACCGTCACTGAAAAAAATGTAAAGTAAATTTATGTTTGTATGGGTTACCAGTTATTTTAAATATCATTTATATTTTATACGAAATAATTATGGCAAACAACAAACGCAACTGGTTTGATTTTACATGCATGATATGTATTTGTGTGTTGTTAAAAAAAATGTACAGCACTTAACGGTTGCTTTGTTTTCATGCTTTACTTAGTTTAGTGAAAAATTGTCGAGGTAAGATGAAAAATTCGAATTTCCAAAAAAAAATATGAAACCTCTATAAGATACCAATAAAATTTAAATCTCCCTATTTCTACTTTATTTTCTTTTAATCAATTAAAATATTCCAAACAACAATTTATTTATTCAATTAGACTTCTAGAAGCACTTTTCAAACGTCATACCATATTTTAACATCTAAACCGTGCATATACAAAAAATTGTTTTTTTAAATACTCACTATTAAACCCCACGAATCCTTGCGCGATCTCATCATCGCTGGTCGGTCCTATAATGGCTCCTATACAAAAATCTGCGATCGCCGCTAACAGTATGAACAATAGTACTATTTGAGCTTTCGCCTCCCACTCTAGTCCTACTATCACTATACCAGTTAGGAGGACTATTGTTATACATCCGTATATTGCTTGGTCCTGTAAAAGATTTTGTTCAATTGCTTAAATCTATACATATAATAAAATTGTAAATAAGATTGTTCATTTATTTGAAAGAATAGACATGTTCAAGTTTGTAATGAAAGTGTGTAACAAATGTTCATAAGTAGGTCAAAAGGTAATGTATTGACTTTTTTTTTGCATTAGTTATAATACAAAGTTAAAACCATGCTTGATTACAAGAACATGCTTTTTTTGAACCTTCTTAAATTATGGTATAATGAATTAATCTTATAAATACAAGATTGTATTGTCAAAAATTGCTTTTAAAAAAATGTTATCATATTTTGTTGACATTTTGCATACAAATATGTTGCAGAACCAATTTAATTTATTAATAAACAAAAAAATAAAAATAAAAAAAGTCATCTCTCCGGCGGGGAATCGAACCCCGGTCTCCCGCGTGACAGGCGGGGATACTGACCACTATACTACCGAAGACTTGTAAAGTGCTGCGAAATTATCAAATATATACGACTATGCTAAAGAATAAATATAATACGTATTGATATTCTATATGTGTATTTTTTCTTTTTTTTTGTTGATTAAGTACACATGTAGCATATATAAATCGATAACTACAGACTTACACACTTTAAAACTTAAAAGTTTTTACTAAATGCGCAATATGCATAAATCAAATCCAAAATACCAATTCAATTACCAAGAATATCTTATATATAAAATTCTCGTGTCACAATGTTAGTCTGCATACTCCTCCGAAACGGGTGGACCGATTCTCATGAAATTTTCTGTGCATATCGGGTAAGTCTGAGAATCGGCCAACATCTATTTTTCATATGTACCACGGGCGAAGCCGGGGCGGACCGCTAGTATTATTATAATTTTAAAAGAACGAAAATTATTCCTTTAAACGTATTACTTAACGAAAAATGCAATGTAAAATGCAAAATAAGGTTAAGTCAAACAAGTTTTTATTCTTAGAATAAATAAATCATTCAAAAAATTCATGCAAATATAACTGGTATTAAAACCCACCAATGTTGTTTTTAATGCCAAAATTCTTATCATTCATTAAAAAATAATAATCGCGTACTCACACATAAACATAATGAGCAAGGCACAAATGCGGCGATTACACCTAACGAGTACAGTGGCGAGTCAGTGTCCTCG
>CAJQZN010027884.1:0-15809 GCA_907164685.1 Colias eurytheme | reverse complement strand
CATACATCCATACATCCTTACAAACTTTCGCCTTTATAATATACTAGCTGCGCTTCGCGGTTTCACCCGCGTGGCTCCACTTCTTTTGGTCTAAGTGTTATGGTACAATATAGCCTACTATAGCCTTCCTCGATCAATGGGCTATCTAACACTGAAAGAATTTTTCAAATCGGAATCAAAGTAGTTCCTGCGAATATCCCTTCCCTCCTCACCTTCACCCCGTCCCGCACTACGCCTCCTCATTGTATTAAACAGTATACCTACTATTTTCTGTAAATTGACACTTTTAAAAATTCGTTATATCTTTTGAATGGAATATCGCGGACTTTCTTGTAGATATTGGTCCATTCTATAATACCGTAGAACATTTATTTGTTCTATTTTCAAAAGATTCCGCAGCGCACGCGATGACAGAATTTTTATTAAGGATACATTATTGCATTTTTGGTAAGGATCTCTAATTTTTTGAAAATGCAATATAGCCTATGTTGCTCAGTGAAGATGCAGCTTTCTAATGGTGAA
Source organism: Colias eurytheme (assembly GCA_907164685.1). NCBI lineage: Eukaryota > Metazoa > Arthropoda > Insecta > Lepidoptera > Pieridae > Colias > Colias eurytheme. Next base: position 15,287 of record CAJQZN010027884.1, on the reverse strand, counting down.
AGAATTTTTGAAATCGGTCCAGTGGTTTATGCGTGAAAACCTATACTTACATACATAATTACAAACATTTCCTCTTTATAATCTATACAAATATTATAAAGAGGAAAGGTTTGATTTTTTGTTTGTTTGTTTGTTTGTATGAATTGAATAGGCTCCGAAACTACTTGGCGGATTTGAAAAATTCTTTCACTGTTGGAAAGCTACATCATTTCTGAGTGACATAGGCTAGGTTTTATCCCGGAAATCCCACGGGAACGGGAACTATGCGGGTTTTTTTTTGAAAACGCGGGCGAAGCCGCAGGCGGAATGCTAGTATTAGTATAAACATGTAAGTATGTAATGTGGATATCTCATTATTATCCACTTATGTTATGTGAATAATGATATTGAGAGATTTGTATCTTACAAATTGCGGGGTAAATTTTCCCTCACATGGTAACCCTAAATATTGTGACGTATTCTTTTTTATCTCTTTCTGCGACACGCATTGCCGGTGTCTATTGGATTTTCTGTCTACGCTTCTGTCTGTCAAAGACATTTATTTTTAAATATGGCAATAAACCAAGAAGCTTATATCTAATACACTGGAGATTGCACTATGACCATTAACTTGTCACAAGAAAATATAACCTTGAATGACGTCAGTGTTGTTTTTTGTCTCTTTCTGTAGGTGACCACACTGGTTTGTATATTCAGGATTTTTCGAAATAAAAAAAACTAAAAATCATGGTCTATAAATAATAACGACATATATTTTTAACAGTATTTATTTATATTACTAGCTAAAAAACCCGGCTTCGCCCGGGAGTTGATATGAGATGACGTGGTAGAGTCGAAGTAAAAAAATAAACTATGACGTAAAAAGTAAAAAAAAAGTTTATTCAAAACATTTTCTCATTATTTACAATACTTGTTTATAAACAACATTTTTCATTTTATTGTCCGGAGTATAATATATACATAATTTTTTCTGATTTCCTACTCTTGAGCAAGCTACATATAGCTGACCGTGAGAGAAGCAGGATTCTTTGAGGTTAATGCCACAACATTATTTTAAAGTTTGTCCTTGCGCTTTGTTAATTGTAAAACTAAAGGCTAATTTTATTGGAAACTGCAGTCTTTTAAATTGAAATGGCAATTCCGAAGAGATCAGAGGTATTCTAGGTATAAATACTGTCTGTCCTTTGGTCTTCCCAGAAATAAGTTCAGCTTCAATGATATTATTCGATAGCTGTTTTACGATCATTCTAGTTCCATTACATAATTTTGGGGAGTTGAGATTTCTGAGTAGTATGATTGGAGTTCCAATTTTCAGACGAAGGCAGTGTAATGGCATTCCTGGTACTTGTAAAGAGTTTAGAAATTCAGTGGGGAAGTTTTTCGCTGTTCAAATTAAACTAACTCTGGTGAGCGACACCGGGCTCTTGTATATTCAGAGACACTTCAGAGAGCTAGGCTCTAGAATATTCGAGAAAATTTGAAAATATTTTCTCTCTCACACCTTCTAGAGTATTCTGGTCATTATCGTCCGCCATAATAAAAGGTTCTATAGCGGTAGCATTTGTAGTAAAAGCGCAAAATTTAAAAACCTTAATTTTTTAATGTTTTGAGAACTAATTTGGATAACTAATTTTATGTCGCTTTAACTCCAAAATATACGTTAAATAATGACGTCTAAATACACAAAATTTAAATTTAAGATTTTATTGAAATTGGAATTTTCTATTTCGCGCCACTACTACACATGCTGCAATGGCTCACAACTATGGAGACTATTTAATACACTATGACTATTGTGTATAGTCTCCGAAGTTCAAATATTCGATAACAGATGGCGCCACTGCACTTAATTTCCAAGTTGAATGGTCGGAAAGTCCCTTATATCTTTAAAAACATGCCCTTTAGATTAAAACGGGTACTTTCTTGTTCGAGGGGGGACAAAGGGCTATCACACCACATAAGTCCCTTTATCGTGTCGGGACTCCTTTTTAAGTTTTATCGGCACGCACATTTTATCGACTTAGTTTTATTATATACTAGCTAAAAAACCCGGCTTCGCCCGGGAGTTGATATGAGATGACGTGGTAGAGTCGAAATAAAAAAATAAACTATGACGTAAAAAGTAAAAAAAAAGTTTATTGAAAACGTTTTCTCATTATTTATAATACTTGTTTATAAACAACATTTTTCATTTTATTGTCCGGAGTATATATATACATAAATTTTTCGGATTTCCTACTCTTGAGCAAGCTACATATAGCTGACCGTGAGAGAAGCAGGATTCTTTGAGGTTAATGCCACAATATTTTAAAGTTTATCCTTGCGCTTTGTTAATTGTAAAACTAAAGGCTAATTTTATTGGAAACTACAGTCTTTTAAATTGAAATGGCAATTCCGAAGAGATCAGTGGTATTCTAGGTATAAATACTGTCTGTCCTTTGGTCTTTCCAGAAATAAGTTCAGCTTCAATGATATTATTCGATAGCTGTTTTACGATCATTCTAGTTCCATTACATAATTTTGGGGAGTTGAGATTTCTGAGTAGTATGATTGGAGTTCCAATTTTCAGACGAAGGCAGTGTAATGGCATTCCTGGTACTTGTAAAGAGTTTAGAAATTCAGTGGGGAAGTTGACACTTTCTTCAATAGATACCATCGTGTCGATCGATTTATATATTTTCTCTTCACCAGGTATTTTCTTCAGAATATTAAAATTGATATCGTCAACGATATTATTTTTAGTGGCCAAAATTGCTCTTTGAAATAACCACTCTGCATTAGTATAGTTCTGAATAATATTTGGATAAATTTTGTCGATAAGTTCGTCTTCAGTAGTGGCTATATTACAGAAATCACTATTAAGTTCAATGAGGCCGGTCGTTTGGTCAGTAGGATATGTACCTTCGCCTATTTGTAAAAGTATTTTAGCAAATTGTGCTGTTGTTTCATCTCTTGATAATTCAACTCTCATGTTTTTTGTTAATTGCAGTATTTGGACTTGTGGCCAGAGATGTGATTTTTTCAAGCATGCATTGATCTCGTCTGCTGATGTTGTCTTGGGAATAACTGGAAGTGTTTGTCGAAAATCACCTGAGAGTATGAGTAGAGCTCCTCCCATTATTTCAGAGTTTTTTCGCAATTCTTGTAATGTTTTGTCCATGGCTTCTATAAATTTTTTATGGGCCATGGTGCATTCATCCCAGATGAAAATTTTAGCTTGTTTTAGAATTTGACCACGTCCAGATTTTCCTGAAATTTTACATACCGGGAATTGTTGTTCGGCTATATTCAATGGTATTTGTAAGGCAGAATGGGCAGATCGTCCTCCTTCCATAAGTGTGGCTGCAATGCCAGATGATGCTAGTGCCAGTGCGATGAGTTTTTTAGCACGTATTTCCGCCAGTATTAGATTTATGAGAAACGTTTTACCGGTGCCTCCTGGTGCGTCCAAGTAAATAATTCCACCAATATTGTTATTTATCCGGCTCATTATAACGTCGTAAACTTTTTTTTTATTGTCATTGAGAGTTGTGAGCAATGTATTCAAGTAGTTCATTGATGTTGTAACTTTTTTCCTTCATAATTTCGTAGTTTAGCACACTAAAAGCATTTCTTTGTGGTGCTGGCATTCCAAGTTCTACTTAGGCTTGATTATTTATTGCTAAACATTTATCTTCTAAGCGAATGAGTGTTTCATTGAAGATCTCGTCATTGAATTCTATAGTCAGTTCAGGATTAGCTTGTCGGACTTGGTACAATATATCATCACTCATACTCCTTTTGAAAGAGTCCCATAGCTGTTTTGGGTTTGATGGGTTACATGTTGTTAATATTATAGGGAAATTTCACGAAAAAAACCCACAAATAACTTTTTTCTATTTCGTTTCAAAATCGAGAGTTAATTAAACACACTATTAAAAATACTCACACGTGATACTTCTAAATAAAGGCTCACAGATAACTTCTCTTCTTTTCGTTTTGAAATCGCTCGTTTCGCTGTTCAAATTAAACTAACTCTGGTGAGCGACACCGGGCTCTTATATATTCAGAGAGCCTAGGCTCTAGAATATTCGAGAAAAGTTGAAAATATTTTCCCTCTCACACCTTCTAGAGTATTCTGGTCACTATCGTCCGCCATAATAAAAGGTTCTATAGCGGTAGCATTTGTACTAAAAGCGCGAAATTTTAAAACCTAAATTTTTTAATGTTTTGAGAACTAATTTGGATAACTAAATGTCGCTTTAACTCCAAAATATAAGTTAGCTAATGACGTACAAATACACAAAATTTAATAACTTTATTATAGCAACAAATTAAATTTAAGACTTTATTGAAATTGGAATTTTAAAATAATTTCGTGTCACTACTACACATGCTACAATTGCTCGCAACGCTTTTGGAAATGCAACCTAAACAATCGTTGTCCTGAATGAAGTTCAAATATTCGATAACAGATGGCGCCACTATGTAGGGTTGGAAAGTTCCTTATATCTTTAGAAACACGCCCTTAGATTAAAACGGGAACTTTCTAGCTTCTGTAGCGGTAGCGTATGTAGTAAAGGCGCGAAATTTAAAAACCTAAATTTTTAAATATTTTGAGAATTAATTTGGATAACTAAAATTATGTCACTTTAACTCCAAAATATACGTTAAATAATGACGTATAAATACACAAAATTTAAATTTAAGATTTTATTGAAATCGGAATTTTAAATTTCGCGCCACTACTACACATGCTGCAATGGCTCACAACTATGGAGACTATACACTATGTCTATTGGAGTGTAATATCACAGTATTACCATCCTACAGTATGGCGACGAATGTACTTGTGCAGAGAAACGGAGGGGAACTGGCGGGGGGTCGGGCGACGCGGGCCGCTTAATGCAATCACGCTGAGTTTGCATTAACTATCGCGAAAGGATGACGCAGTCGTTTTTTTGTGTAATAATTTTATTATACATAGGTACTTACATATTTTATTATGACGTGTAAAAACTGTTCCGTTTACGGATGTAAATCTACATTGAAATCCCAGAAGGAAACAATATTTCAGAAAGATTGTATTAATTGTATCTGTTGAATTAAAATCAAAGCTATGTATATGTTGTCCTCATTATTTTCTAATCAGATTGTACATCCCAATGCGAATGCATTACTTAGTTAAATGGTATAATATACAATTAAGAACATCCAAAAATAAAGTGTCCACGTAAATAATATTTAGCAGTGCAATATCTGTAATTATATATTTATGAACAAATAATTACATCAGATTTAATAATCGCAATTATTTTGAATGTACATATGAATAAATGATTTCATCATAATATTAATAATCAAAATTGTTTTATTTCCCATTTGTTGCAACCCTAGCGTATTTTCGTGTGGCAGCGTAAGTACCTACGCTGGCGGCGGCATCGCGCGACTTCAAAGGCGATTCCTTACTGTAGGAAATAATATTGTAATACTGTGGTAATATAGTCTCCGAAGTTCAAATATTCGATAACAGATGGCGCCACTGCACTTAATTTCCAAGTTGAAGGGTCGGAAAGTCCCTTATATCTTTAAAAACATGCCCTTTAGATTAAAACGGGAACTTTCTTGTTCGAGGGGGGACAAAGGGCTATCACACCACATAAGTCCCTTTATCGTGTCGGGACTCCTTTTTAAGTTTTATCGGCACGCACATTTTATCGACTTAGTTTTATTATATATATAGATATAGATATATTGAATAAATCTATCGATTATATAGAATGAAATCGGCCCTAAATCTTGCTTAATGCATTCTTTATTATTAAAACAGAATGTATTTGATTAAAAATATTTTAGTACCACCTTTGGTGGAAATGTATGTATTAATTTTAAAATAGACTTTGTATCAACACATAATTTTGCCCTTTGCATCAAATGTCCTGTCTGTGTGTGTGAAATTTGTATTTATGTTTTGTATGCAATAAAGATTATAAATAAATAAATAAATAAAATAAATAATTTCCATGACATCTGTATTGCTATTAATCATAACACATAAACCAAGCACATACCACAATAAATTCATGTCTATCGAGCATCCCGTCCTTGTCCTGGTCGGCAAGGTCCCAGATCTTGCCGAGCGTCTCTAGAGGCAGCTTCGACTCCATTAGCACTCCTTTCACCTGTCGACATAAATTTATTCATAAGCACTAGAAATTTTAATAGTTTCTCTTTACGTTAAACAGAAATTACAATTTAATGCGATATTTCTTCTTGGCTACATAAGAGCAAATAGATTATCTTCAAATAACTTTGAACACAGCACACATTGTTTACCATCAATTGTGAAGCTCGTTTCAAACAGCAGGCTGTCCCTCAACATCTTTTTTCAATTCTGAGTAGAAAAAAAATCTAACGTTCTAAGAACAGACAAAAAACATCCTTATTCCCGGATCCATTCCATTCCAGTCCATTCTTCCGCTCCGCCGCGGCCGGCACGCTCCAATCCCCAACATACCATATAATCTGTTGTCCTCATTAAAATGGTCGTTGAAAAGAGCTAGTGGCCTTTTTTTAAATCATTTGTAGATCTGGTTACACTTACCTTATTCCCAGGTATGAGTTCATAACTCGGTTGCAACGAATCAAACAGCTGGCTGTACTTCAGCCCTCCACCACTTTTCTGGTATTCGGAGTAAGCAGAACTGTACATCTGCTAGCAATACCCACCTTATTCCCAGGTATAAGTCCATTACTCGGCTGTAGCGAATCAAACAGCTGGCTGTACTTCAGCCCTCCACCACTTTTCTGCTATTCGGAGTAAGCAGAACTGTACATCTGGTAGCAATACCCACCTTATTCCCAGGAATCAGTCCATTACTCGGCTGTAAGGAATCAAACAGCTGGCTGTACTTCTCCCGCTCCGCCGGCTTCACGCTCCAGTCGCTGAGCGGCGCGAGCGCGGGCATCGGGCTCACGCTCGCCGGCGGCACTTTCGGTAGCTCGCCCTTAAGGGAAATACCATGTGGATAATAAGGATAATAATAAGGATGTGTAGCAAGAAATGTGTTTGTAAATAAACAATAGCTTCAAACGCTAAACGCTTCAAACTAAATCTATATACATATATAAAACTCAAAGGTGACTGATATAGTGATCTATCAACGCACAGCCCAAACCACTGGACGTTTCGGGCTGAAATTTGGCATGCAGGTAGATGTTAGGACGTAGGCATCCGCTAAGAAGGATTTCCCGAAATTCTTGCGGGAACGGGGAAAAACGGGGATGCACGTACAAAGTCGTGGACGGAAGCTAATAATAAGCTAGTAACCAATAGTATCGCTTCAAACCAAATGAAGGTATATGATTGGTTATTGACAAACACGTTCCTCGCTAAACATCATCTCACGTTATTGGTGGAAAAGCACTCTAAGACCTATAAATTAAAAAAAAAAATATTGCATTGCATCCGAAAATTATTTAGTTACAGTAATAGTATCGTCCGTACCTTGAAACAGCAATGCATGCTCAATATCAGCAAATTAATTGTATAACGTTATATTTATTTGTGAAATTATTGACCAAATTATGCCATTATTTTCATTTGTCTAACATTTATTTATCAATCAATTTTATCTCGGAGTTTAAAATAATCTCCCGTAAATTATACAGGTCATTACTTTAATTAACAAAATAAAACTTACAACTTTAGGTGGCGGCGTCTCCGAGTGTATGTTGCTCATGTTTATGTCCTTGCCGGCTTGCGCCAGCGCAACCAGCTTCAACGCTACGAACAGGCCTGCCTGTAAACAAAATAATTCATTATTTATTATAGATAAATAAATTAAAAAAGAGCGTGTGTGCTGAGCACACGTGTCAGAATTAAAACTTCTTTGGCAAGATTCAAAGATACCAAAATCGTCGTCTTACTCGATGACGTGACGGTATTTTCATGACGCGACCTTGAAATTTTTGGGTACTCTCAACGCGCCTAAAGAAGTTTCACTTCAAAAACATTAACAATTATTTCGTTCTAGACAACTTATAGTTTTGTATAAGTACCCAATGTCGATGGTAAAAAACGTCCTTGCAACGTATTTTTTATGGAATAACAGAATGGATAAAAACTATTCTTTAAATAAGGTACGATGAAGTATAAAGAGTTGCAATTCTGTAAATAAGACTTGTTATAAATGTATGTTTACGACTGGACTGTAAATGCACCTTTTTAACGGATGATGATGAGCGAAGAGATTAGCAAACAGCCCCCCTAGTCAAGTGGCTTTCTGTTAGCGTAGCGTTCAATAGAATAGACTACGAATGTATGAGATTGACGTAGGCTGTAGATAAACGTATCTACAGCTTACGTCAATCTTATACATTCGTAGTCTATTCTATTGAACGCTACGCTAACAGAAAGCCACTTGACTAGGGGGGCTGGTCAGAATCTTCTGCAGTTACTAACCTATGAAGAAGGATGACGATCCTCCTAAACATTTCCAAAATAATAGACTAGTCACTAGTTCAATATCGAAATGATCTTGAACCAAGAAGTCTCATTATAACGCTTAGCTAGCTTTCCACCCGAGGCTTCTCCCGCTTTATCTAAAACCTAACAAATTATATTCTAAAACCTTTCTCTTGAATCACTCTATCTATTAAAAAAACCGCAATCCGCATCAAAATCCGTTGCGTAGTTTTAAAGATTTAAGCATACATAGGGACAGAGAAAGCCACTTTGTTTAATGCTATGTAGTGATACGCAAACTAATAAAGCTAGGTGGAAAAATAAACAATTATTATCAATCACTCACAGTTCAGTTACGCTCCGCGTCTATAATTATCGCCTTCTTACAAGAAAAATCGATAGATGCATCGCTATTCGCTATTAATGCTTACGACCGACATTGTACATTCTGTTTGTTAGTTTTGTATTAAAGCTATACTTGTATTAAAACTATACTTATTTATTTTATTTATTTAGGTATATTAAACTAATCATCTTTAACTTGGTTCGGTTCATGGCTTCACTTTCGTGGTACGCACCTACCCGAATAAATAGTGTTCTATATCTTAATATATATAAATCTCGTGTCACAATGTTTGTCCTCAATGGACTCCTAAACCACTAAACCGATTATAATAAAATTCGCACAGCATGTGCAGTTCGATCCAACTTGAGAGATAGGATAGTTTAAACATGTAGGTACCACGGGCGAAGCCGGGGCGGACCACTAGTGCTAATTTAGATTATTATCTCAGTGTAAAATGTCAATATTACACGAAATAGCTACAATTTTCCATGCAACCATGCAACCAACCTTTTTAATAGTGAAATAAAAATTAAATTCCACTTATTCTAACCGACGTAAAATTTTAGACTTGAACGAATAACCTTCTGAAGTTAATTATACTTGAAACTTCAACGACCTGTACAATCCATGAATAAACTTTCAAAAAGATAATTTCGTAATTCTTAATAATAAAATAGCAGAAGTAACATACAGGTACATCACCTAACCACAGTATCACAAAACACAATCACTATATGCACATCTAATTACCTCTTATAAATCACGTAATACTATAAAAACCTCCACGGTAAAGACACACCTATAGAGCAAAAAAAACATAACCACTCCACCTCAAAGTCAAACTCAAATACAAAATAGTGAACCAATTCGTCAGTTAAATAGATAGCATATCGCTTTATGTAATTAAACATATATTACATCCTTTAGAGTCAATATTGTCATATTATCATGTTAATGTACCTACTATCACTGACGCCCCCACGCTATAGGTTTAAATAAATACTTCATAGTTAAAAAAAACTAAAAAACACGCTTTTTGCAAATTGAAAAATGGAATAATTTTATCAAATTAGTGTATTGTCATCGGCCCTCAATAAATCTACGAAGTTTGAACGAAATCTGCCCGTTTAAAGTGGGTCAAAATCGCGCCCAAAGAAGTCGGTTACAAACAAAGATACAGGTGAAACTAATAAAAAGCGTGTAATAATAAAAAGTACTAATTACTAGATTTAACTAGTGGTTGTGAAGTGAATTGCTTGCAAAGATGGTTGTAGCGTAAACATAAATTCTCCAGTTACGATAAAACAATTTTGCTCAGAATGGAAAAAAATATATTTAAAACATTTTTCATAGTTGCAGTAAGTACCTACACCTTTTTCATGTCGCACATTTGCACAGGTGATTTTATAACAGTTGATCTAAAGCGAGAATCGTTTCTCTATAATATGAAAAAACAATTGTTTGCAAAAGTTTTAGAAATCTCTAAATGGAACTGGATAAAATTTCTATCAAAACTTTCGAATACATTGCTCAAAGTCGATGAAATACAAGACCATTATTGCCAGAAAATGAAATAATATCTTAAGTCTTAACTGATTACCTTCGAATATTATTTAATGGTATCATTTGAATATTCCTCTTACTAGGAACTCTCTTTCATGACAAATGGACTAACTCAGCTTGAGAAACGATCATGTAGACTAGATTCTTCGGTTACCTTTAAATTTAATTGTAATTAGTTTATAGATGTAAATAAAGTAAATGTAAATGTGTAAAACTGTGTCAATTATTAAATGCCCATTCGCTTGTTGATTGCTTGCCACGAAAAAGTTTGAAGCCTACTAAATTGAATGAAAATTGGGACACAGGGCGTATCCCGGATTATTCTTATCCCGCAATTTTGATCCGTTTTCATAATTTTAGAGCTTCGCAATAAATGAGAAAATATATCTCTAGTTAGGTCCTTAAAAATTGCCATAAATATGTTGTTATTTGTTTGTAGCAGGTAATACATAACTGTTAAAAACGAAGTCAAGATCAAAAGATATAGAGTCGAGAGCTAAATTAAACCTCTCCAGTTTCCTGAAAGAGCTAGAAATCTGCACAAAAACAATTCACAAATATAAAAAAATGAGGACAAACTGCGAATATTAGACCAAAAATCGTCCACGCTGCAAAAAATTATGGATTTCGGCAAATGCATCGACCTTATTACTGTTATGTTTGGGCCTAGGCCAACATTTTATTAGGCGACTGTCTGATAGACGAAAAAATGGAGAGGTCATAGGTTTCAAAGGATAAAAGGTCGATAGTATAATTTGAAGGCTCGTAATGGCTTCTGTTAGAACATCGTGAAAGGTGGTACTGAGTTTATGAATGTTTGTAGACGTATTTTGCTACATGCATCCTTTACGATACACATACCAGCCTAAAAATTCGTAATTTATTTAAAGTCATATACATAAACTACTTTATAATTATTGTAAATAAAAAAAAAGACGTGTGGCACTCGGAGACTGCCACGGTAAAGCTATTGCATAGCATGCCTTCAAGCCACACCTCCGAGCCCGTCGGAGTGGGGAGCGTGAGGTTTTTTCGTTACGGAATTTTTCGATTCGGTCCCCGCGCTCAAGGCTCGCGATAGAAGCTATGCAATAGCTTAATAAATTGTCAAATATGTTTATATTTATACTGCCGGAAATAGGATCAAATTAAAATTTAGGAGCAGACAATTTAGGTAAAACCGTGAATCACCGCTAGATAATTATCAATCGAAATTATAAACAAAAAGAATGTGCTACTCAATAAATTACATAAGAGAATCCATAAAATTGAATAAAAATAAATGTATGAGAATTGAGAAACAAATCTCTAGCATAGAAAGAAAACAGTTCAACATCATACAGTTTATGAATGATAAGATAAAGTTAGTTAATCTTTTAAGATAAAAGAAATCTTCAAGGCATCTTTAATTTTATCTTTGTGAGCATTTCACACATCTCTGAATTTTGTTAATGGAAACTCTAATAGCAAAGATGATTTAAGCTATTGCGCTTGAATAAATTAAGTTTGAGATTGTATAGAAATAATTGTATGTATATCACTACATGTATAAAACAAAGTCACTTTCTCTGTCCCTATGTCCCAAACTCCCAATGTATGCTTAAATCTTTAAAACTACGCAACGGATTTTGATGCGGTTTTTTTTAATAGATAGAGTGATTCAAGAGGAAGGTTTTAGTATATAATTTATTAGGTTTTAGACAAAGCGGGCGAAGCCGCGGACGGTAAGCTAGTAAAAATAAAATGATATTTATTTGCTGAAACAATAATTACCTACTTTTGTAGTGCATTGAAATAGGGCTTAAGTCCAATTTAGTGAGTCGAACAAAAAAAGATTACCCATGCAGTTGATTGGAATCAACTATTCATAGTTTATACACACAAAAAAAGGAATATTGCATTTTATGCAGAGTCATTATCAATAACATCAAAAACCATGTAAGATATAATGAAAATATATTCACCTCCTGTATTCAGAGCAACAAATAGGTCAAGTTAAATTCTTAAGAATATATCATTGCATATGCAAGCTTATCTTGACCTAGGCCCATTAAGACGTAAAACATATAGATTTGCAGTTTTTGACATACTTGAATTATATTCCTTAACTAGCTTACCGCCCGCGGCTTCGCCCGCTTGGTCTAAAACCTAATAAATTATATACTAAAACCTTCCTCTTAAATCACTCTATCTATTAAAAAAAACCGCATCAAAATCCGTTGCGTAGTTTTAAAGATTTAAGCATACAAAGGGACATAGGGAAATAGGGACAGAGAAGGCGACTTTGTTTTATACTATGTAGTGATGACATAGGAGTGAGATAGAATTATTGCTTTATATAAAAATCTTGACTTTAGCCCATGGAAACATAAATCATATAGATTTACAGTTTATTTTTGTAATTGAATTATATTCCTCAAAAGTATACGAGCTAGATAATATTATTGCAAACATACACACAAAATTTATATTTATTTATATTTAAAGTAGCAAAGTACTAACCTTATCCAAATACCCTTTGCCGGTGGGATCAGAGAGATCCCATATCTTGCTGAGGACCACATCGCTAAGACGTGACTTCTTGAGGAATCGAGCTGCATCCAACGCTTGTATCGCTCCTGTGCCATTTGGATCCACCTGCAAGTGAAGTATACATAAATATCACGCTAACTATTGTATAATCTGCAAGGATGCATGTTTGTTACACAAAGTTATTATCATTTAAACTAGCTTACCGCCCGCTTTATCTAAAACCTAAAAAATTATATACTAAAACCTTCCTCTTGAATCACTCTATCTATTAAAAAAACCGCATCAAAATCCGTTGCGTAGTTTTAAAGATTTAAGCATACAAAGGGACATAGGGATAGAGAAAGCGACTTTGTTTTATACTATGTAGTGATTATCTCAATATAATAAGTTTGTACTTTGTGAGGATGGATGTGCATTTGTTACACATTTACACAAAAGAGCTGATCAGATCTGTATGGAATTTGCTACAGCTAGATAAATGGATTAGGATTAGCATGCCACTTCAATCTGGTGTAAAAGAAATGATGCTGGCTCTGACTGGTAATATTATAAACTAGCATACCGCCCGCTGCTTCACCCGCTTTGTCTAAAACCTAATAAATTATATACTAAAACCTTCCTCTTGAATCACTCTATCTATTAAAAAAAATGAATCAAAATCCATTGCATAGTTTTAAAGATTTAAGCATACAAAGGGACATAGGGATATAGGGACATAGGGACAGAGAAAGCAACTTTATTTTATACTACGTAGTGATATGAAAGTGTGCTTATCATGCTCAATTTTATGACCTTAATAATTACTGACCTAATTTTGATTGAATATAGTTGAATACGGAATATGTAAGATGGGACTTTTCCAAAAACAGTTTTCACCCCTCAAGTCTATTGAATACCTTAATTTGAAGGCACTAAAGTTTTAACATGTACAAGTAAAATGCACAGTAGGTAAACTAAAGATGATAAGTATGTAATAAATTTACACTGAATAATATGCCAATCAAAATTGAGGGATATTTTATAAACCTATTTCTTATGTAACATGAAAATTGTCCAGTTATTGATAACTATTACTCTAAACTACTTCAAATCTTGCTCCAGCTTCAAAAGGTTTGTTAGATTGATCAAGGCATGTTCTGAGTCACTTAACCAAGTCAAATCATTTTAATGAACGAGGATTGATTGAGGGTAATCAAAGATTGTACACTGTACAGTGTATTGAGTGTTTTGATAAAATAAGTAATGAAGAACAAAATTCTGTGAGATATAAATATTTTATGCTATTTACATGCAAATGAAAGGGTACTTAAAATTTTTTAAGCATAATAGCACATAACTTGGTCAATCACTATCAATACATGTATGTATGCTTAATTCTTTAAAACTACGCAACGGATTTTGATGCGGTTTTTTTTAATAGATAGAGTGATTCAATAGGAAGGTTTTAGTATATAATTTATTAGGTTTTAGACAAAGCGGACGAAGCAGCGGGCGGTAAGCTAGTAAATAATATAATGTGTTCAGTGGTCTAATGCATCTCACAAATTATAAACAAGGGATTTAGAAAAAGCAATATTCTTGTCAGATCAAGATAAAGGATTAATTTTATTGTGTTACTATAGTTTTCTTGTCTCTAATATGTTTCTGATCAATAAAACAAGCATGTTGAAAGATCAATAATGGATTCCTCATATAGAAGCAAATTATATATTTATATGTTTTTGCTATTAGCCCCTTGACCACCGAGCAACCCAATGAGACCGCATTGTGTCTGTGATTCCGGGGGCTGAGGGATTAATTACTATTGACATTGATTTCAGTACCAGATCCACATCTGAACCTGAGCTTGATTTAATGTTTGATTCAAAAGTACAGTTATCTAATCTACACAATGGTGTTACTTATAATGTAACCATTTCTATTTCCAAGTTTAAAAGCTGCATAAGTCAATTTATACAGCAAAACATGCACATATAGGGATTAAGAATCCAAATGTCACTAATCTAATATGTATTATAAATACAATATGTACACTTACTTGATGATAATAGGCCTCGTATATAGAACTGTGGGTCCCTGCCACCTGCAATGGTTCAATCCACATTTTTGTTGATAAAATATTAAACCTTACACTATATTTAAAGGTTTTATGGGTGTGACATATCTATACAATTTGTGACAGTACAACTTTTAACACCAACTTAACAAAAATCGCTAACAATGACCACGTATTTCACTACACTGTTATTTTTCGTAATAAATAAACGCAATTTTAATTATTAACGTAAACCGTTGATTTCTAGTTTTAACTTCAGCGTAATCAGTCTACAAGTTCCCGACACTTCGACGCCTTAATTTCGTAGTTATAATATTCAGGCTGGCGACTGATTTCCATAAATC
>CAJQZN010027881.1:0-15169 GCA_907164685.1 Colias eurytheme | reverse complement strand
GATACTTATTAAACGTATCGAGTATCGTTTAACTGACAGCTATACTCCATAGCTCTTAAGGTCATATTATAACCAATCAAAATACTTTCATTCGATCTACTCGAGACGGTAATAGATATTATTATGTTGAAGAGAGTAATGGACGTATTAAAGAGGAATTCGGACTTAATTACCGGTGGACTAGTAAACTTGTAATGTGATTAAAACCTTATTTGACATTGTAAACATTAACTCTCTCTGATCATGACATCTCAAAGGAGCTGGATAAGTCTTTTTGACAAATATTTTAGAATCAAGCGTACCAAAAATATTTGTAAGACGTTAAAAAAATATCCCTAAACAATAAGCATCCTTAAAAAATGTCCTTATAATTCTCGTTTTACTTCAGGAAGATCCTCCGTTCACTTAATATGGGCTATAAGTAAATAGTTCATCATCTTCAAGACCGTCGGGAGTATTTGTGGTAGTATCAATTAAATAAAAATACTTGAAGATACAATCCCATAACAGCTACTATTTATAATCTGTGATCGTGTCCGAGTTATCGCTAAATCGACTTTATTGACGTATGGACTACTGGTGTATGATTTATGGTGGCTTCCGACTAGGACACTCGATGATTTTCAATCACACCGGACGGTTCGTTAGTCTATCTTTTATTGGAATAGTGGGATCTATGGAGTTGGTGTTAGTACATATATTTTTTATTTTAATAAATGAGAAATTTATAATATCGTAGTTAATAAAATTTTTGGCTCTTGTTTTGAAATATTTAATTTATGAGACACTTATTTTATTATTTACTAGCGGTCCGCCCCGGCTTCGCCCGTGGTACATATTTACGTTTTCTCTTCATAAAAACCATCCTCGTACTTCAAGGAATATAATAAAAAAAGAATTATCGAAATCGGTTCAGCCGTTCTCGAGTTATGCGCTTACCAACACATTTTGCGATTCATTTTTATATATAAGACTAGCGGTCCGCCCCGGCTTCGCCCGTGGTACATATTTACGTTTTCTCTACATAAGAACCATCCTCGTACTTCAAGGAATATAATAAAAAAAGAATTATCGAAATCGGTTCAGCCGTTCTCAAGTTATGCGCTTACCAACACATTTTGGGATTCATTTTTATATTATAGATTATTTAGACCCAAATTAAACAAAAATTAAACCATTGTGGCTTAAAAATTAAACAGCTGTTAGTAACCAAAAACAAAATCAAGTTATAGTACTTACGACTAATAGAGCTTAAAATTAATTGCTTCCTCCGAGCATTTATTTAGAATTCTATATATGTATAAACTATTTCTCCACATTCTTAAATATATATATATAGATTCACAATAATCAGACATTTTTTTCACTATATGGTAGCCAGTGCACATTAAAAAAATCAAACATTTATTTAAACCAATTCGCGACTCCACACCATACCAACAACAAAACATTTTACCGTTGACCATCAACAAGTTACACAAACACATGTAAATAAATCGAGATGATCTGGCAGCTCAATCAGTAATTCACGTAACATTATCAATCAATTGCAATATGATTGATGAAATATTTTCTTCGGTAGCTAGATATCTTGCCTCTCAGTTAATTAAGACGTGTCCTACTCCAGCGGTAGGTTGGACCTAGTATTGGACACAATTGTATTGGACATAATTAAAGTTGTTAATGAGTATGTTGAGATTTTAGTCGATCATAATGACGTAATTGTAAAGTCAACAATATAAATTGAATACTTTATGTTAAAACATTAGAGAACGGGTTTGGAAATTTCAAAGAAAATAGTGTAACTAGAGTTTGGCTGCGACATCTTTCTCCTACTATGTATTACATTTTTCGCTTTCTTATGTAGGGGTACTACCTAAAACATATCCTACATAATATATCAAAAATCCTATGTAACATTAAAAAAATATTTTTAATTAAAATAATTTCTTGATCTTTTTCATTCAGTGTTAAACCATAATCATTTGTCATAATTATGTCTATTTATAGACAAATTGAATAAGATTAAATAATTACAAACACACAGCAGCAACATCACTACATAGTATAAAACAAAGACGCTTTCCCTGTCCCTATGTCCCTATGTCCCTTTGTACGCTTAAATCTTTGAAACTACGCAACGGATTTTGATGCGGTTTTTTTTTAATAGATAGAGTGATTCAAGAGGAAGGTTTATATGTATAATAACATCCATTAAATAGTGGAGAAGTACTGTTATTTTTGAGGTTTCTAATGTGATGTCGTAAAAAATTACATTTTTTCCGCTTACATTGCAAACGCAGGCTGAACCCTACGAGTTTTATCAAAATAATGTACTATATTATACACATTGAAAAGGTCTACAGAAAAGTCCGCGATGGTATATGTCTATCTCTTATGGATAACCCACAATAACTTTTTTTTGTCATTTACTTTTTACGACAAATAATGGCTAATTTTCGATGCGATTTTAACCAATACAGCATTAATCCTTAACCAATTAAATACCTTCAATACATTGTTCATTTAATATAGATCTATATGGCCCTTTACACCGTATTATTTAAGTGAATATTTTCGAAGATATTACAGATTTAAAAATTGCGTTTGCGGCGGTACCGGCCGGCCGCCCGGCTATCTATTTTATACCCGTGCGAAGCCAGAGCGGGTCGCTATGTTTTTATATACAACGTTCACAGTTTTTCTGTAGTGTATTTAGTATCAGCATTGCACCCGTGCGAAGCCGGGGCGGGTCGCTAGTTAAACATAAGTCCTAAATCTTAATATATATAAATCTCGTGTCACAATGTTTGTCCTCAATCGACTCCTAAACCACTTAACCGATTATAATAAAATTCGCACACCATGTGCAGTTCGATCCAACTTGAGAGATAGGATAGGTTTTATCCCGGAAATCCCACGGGAAAGGGAACTATGCGGGGTTTTCTCTGAAAACGCGGGCGAAGCCGCGGGCGGAAAGCTAGTTAGATCAATAAAAAACTCCAATATCACGCAATTTAACACATTAACATAATTGAATTTTATATGACCGACCTCTTACACTATTTTATATAGGTACATTAATATTTTACAACTTGAGATGTTATCAATTTATCAAGAAGTCTCTGTTAATATCGTTTGAAATAACTTCCATATAGCTCGCTACCTCCAGATACCGATCTCTTGAAACATTAAGAAAATTAGAAAGATCTGTATCGTATTTAACGACTGTTTAAATTTCTGTTGGTTTATGAATACAATGAATCATGTGTTAATATATCCCAGTTTTATGTAGAGTTGCAAATTTTATACAGAATTAAGTGTTATATATTGACTTAAAGAAGTGTAGTCATATCGTTGAAGAATAATTTAACAAATCCACCTGAATTATATAATAATAGGTTATGAAATGGTAAAATTGTCATAGAAAGATGCTACAAGCTTTTTAATCCTCATTTACATTCTCATTGGCACAATAATATTGTACCTTGTAAATTTTTTTAGTACAAAATAAATGGCTATTTATTTTATTTTCTTCACTAGCTGTTCCCCGCGGTTTTACCCGCATTGCTCCGCTCCTATTGGTCTTAGCGTAATGATATAAATAACCTATAGCCTTCCACGATAAATGGGCTATCTAACACCAAAATAAATTCTCAGATCGGACCAGTAGTTCCTGAGATTAGCGCATTCAAATAAACAAACTCTTCAGATTTATAATACTAGTATAGATTTAATTCTCATTATACCTATATATTATCAAAACTGTTGCACACATAACATAATATAATATAAGCCCAACTTTATACCCCCATTATAGCAATATAGCATCACAGGACACGGTAGTTAAAGTAGCCGGTAAACAGCGCTCATCTAATTACATGCAGTGGTTAGTATAACCGTGTGGTCACTATACACTTGACCGCAAGTTCCTTGGTCATTCATAACAAGACTGCCTCTTGGTTAAGGTGTGTGTATATATATATGAATGTGTCTTAATTTGGTTGCTTTTTTTTAGATTTTATTTTTGATAATCTTAAAGTACAAATAGTCTTGAATTTGTAATAAATTCGCGTTCATAATTTCATGTTCTCAATACGCATATTAAGAAGTTAAGTACATAATATACTGTATATTGTTGGATCGATACGTATTTCAATGATATTTTTTTTTATTTATTGACATAATAATTCAACCTACACTACCTTCTCATTTATTAGAATATGCATATACGTAGTACCTACATTTTAAAATTTTTAATAAAGTTAAACGAAAATGAAATAACGGCAAGTTTGAATAATTTAATTACATATAATTTTATTGTCAGCCAAGGGTTTCTTTATAATCTTAATCAATCAAATTGATAAAATCAATCTCCAATACAATTTCACGCATTCAGTGAACTCTAAACATTATTATAAAAATTCTCGATTCTTAGGAGTATTGCCCTTTAATATTTTTTACTTACCATTAAAAAGGTTCCAATAAAGAGGAATAAAAGTCAACGATTTGTCAATGAGAGAAAAGCGAAAATGTCTGCGAAGTTTCTTACTTACTTAATTTATAAAGCTAGTTATAAGTGTATGAATCAGTAGTCAGTACACACTGAGATAGCCGCCGCTTTCAATGTAGGAAGGCTGAGTACACACAGCACGTGTTCAAAGAATTAGGCGAAGTACACACAGAACGTGGTGAAAGATTAAGGCTTGGTACATACAGCGCGGATTTAAATTATAGAGCCAAGTGAACGACATACTTTTAACAGACGTTTTAAAAGCTTTACAATAAAACAATGCACTTATGTTAATACTAGCCTAATACATATTTATTATTATGCACCTATTTCATAATCAATGTAATGTTATAAAGTAAATATTATGTTGCATTTAATTGTAACTGAACGTATTGAACGTATTAAGTTACTGTAATTGAACTGTAACTGAACTGTAATTGAACGTATTAAGTTACTCAAAAATTAATCTGTGCTTGATAATAATTAGGTATTAAATACATATTAGCCTTTATATTTCAATTTCATTGTATAACATCATTATAACAAAGATAATTATAATAATTTAAATTTATTTTGTAAATAATGATTTTATACTAGTTGAATGTGATACATGTCATTCTCAAAGCGCTAAAAAATGCTCATGAGTACATGCCCTAAAGCTAAACGTCAATAATATTATTATCTCTGACAAAGATCCTGTGATTAATTTTTCGTTAAATCTAATTCCAAGTCGATAAAGTCTTCAGACACGATTGCAGTTTTTCTTTGAATTAGGAATGATTTCACAAAACTTTAATTTCAAATATTATTTTGTCATGAACAGGTTTCTAATTCATATTATATGACGTAATTCAAAAAAATATATATTATATTAATTTGAACATTATTCTATGATAGAAATATTAGGAGTTATCAACATTTTTTCATACACACAGATAAGTACCTAAATTATACGTAATAATATCCGAAATAAAGAAAACATAGAAATTAATTTTATTTCTTGTTAAATACATAGATAATTAAATAGCTAAGCTAATAAAATACTCTGAAATCAACCGATTTGTTGAAAACAGGATGGGATACCGTACGAAGATTTATGCCCGGACATAGACAGGGACAAAGCTGGATTAGTAAAAGTAGTATTTGGCAGAGTTCGCTGGCAAATTACCCAGTATGCCAGCTAGAATAACCGAGCCTGGCACGGCGCGCTATAGATGGGCGGTGTTTTTGGCAATTTTCGCAAAATTAGCCAAAAATTGTGATATCATATAGGCTTCTATAGAGTGTGTTATGTGTATCTGACAAGTATAATGCAGGCGGGAAAAAACGCCCTTTGAATAGACGGAAAGAAAGTGACTTTGTAGAGACGTTCAATCGAATCAAAGTCGATTATCAACAAAATGTTATCGTAACACATCACCTATACCTACCATTTTTAATTATTACTGCGCAATAAATTACTTATAATTTAAACGTCACATACTTAATCAAAAAGAAACACTATTTGCATTTCTATTTTCTACCACTTCATTAATCCAAATAGGATTATAACAAAAGGTGCAGCTCTTTCTAAGAACAAATTCAAAAACTGGACATTCAAATTTGGGAATCCGTAATCTCGTAATGCTAATTAAATCTGTCGGCTGAAGTCTCTATCTCAAACGGGATCTCACGCAAGATTGATTTCAGCCATTTACCTGCCTTTAGTAATTTTAACAAGTTTCAAACAAAGTCAAAGAACAAATTAGCTATTGGGATCAATGTCTGACGGGATGCCGCAAGTTCTACGTTATTTGAGTTGGTCAGAAGTTCAATTTTCTGACCATTTTAGAACATCTATATCACCTTCATCTTCAGTTGAGTTGTGGTCAGTTTTAATGGAAGAAAATTGTACGTAATTGATCTTGTTATTGATGCTAAGTTTTGATAATGACGCCTATCCAATGTTTTAGTTGTTTTAAAAGACTGCATAAATAATATCCATTTATGTTCATAAAAACCGTGATCGTGGAGAGCGAGAAGAATAAAAATAATTAGTAGATTCAAGTTATTTCTTATAAATTTATTCAGCACTTATTTGGTATGAATTTATAACAAACAAAAGCATCTACAAACTACTATTTGACTAAATCAGACTTCCTAAACAACCATAAGACATACGACATAAAATGCATAACAACAATTCAATTACCCATCATTTATTCTACAAAATAGAATACAGTTAAGAGTCGTTTATAAATATCGATAAATCGTTTAGTGACTGAGAGAAATTCGATATATCGCGTCAAACGCTTGTGTCCCGCTGAGACTAGTATAATTTGCCTACACCAAGCCGGTGGAGGAACCATGCGGTGAACGGTAAGGGTTAGTTCATACTGAAACATTCTGGAATATTAATTAAAATATTAATGTTTAAATTTGTATGGTTATTTTGTCCCCTTGTTTGTTGTTGTTGCAGAAAACTTATGATAACCATTGAAATTAAACTCCTATTAATAACTCAGGCCCCGGAATCACAGACACAATAGAAAATCTATTGTGTCGTGGACCGATCGGGCCGTTCGTGGCTCAATGGGTTAAAAATAAACGAATATCGTGCATTTTTCAATAATATACACATTAAACATCGGCATTTTAACGCAAAATTTAAACTTGCCCCGGCATTTATTTAATGAGAAAATAATCAATTCAGGTATAATATTAACAACGGTAATTAAAGCCTCCCCGTCTCCCGTCCGTATTACATAATAATAAAATAAATTCAAACAATTATCACTTATCTATTTCTCAATACACAAAATAATATATGAACCAGAAATATAATATTAAATACTCCAATGTAGAACCAACCTTACCCTACCCGCGGCTTGTTGAAAAGGTTGGTGTGCCTATTAGTAAAGAGTTAGAGTGAAGGCTAAATAATTGCCTCGTCGTGATATAGCCTTAAGTATCCTTCCAATTATTTACTTATTTTAACAGTTTTTTAAAGGAATCTCGTTAACGTTTCAATATTATTGTGTTTTAATGTTTAACTTTACGTTAGATTTTACACTTGATAATCGGAATGTGACATTTTTCTTCTATTGTTCTGTAAATGTGTAAATCAGAATAATGTAGAGAATTTAATAAATAGGTATTAGGGCCGATTTTTCAATGCTTGGATTAAACTTATCCGTCCAATAAAGTATTACACGATAATATTAAAATGTCACGTAAACTGTCAAATACGGGCAATTATAATTAATACGTTTTTAAAATTTTAGTTTTATACATTATTCGACGAATAAGTTTTATCCAAGCATTGAAAAATCAGCCCTTAAACAAATAAATATAATTGAAAGATATAAAGAAGTAAGCACCACGTGTATTATCAGGTCATTAATCTGACAAAAATATATTTTGTACAATGAAAAATCTAAAAAGTAAAACTTTTTTTTTGTCAAACCAAACATTTCCAAACTGATGTTTAAGCGATATCACTAAGAGTATAATATTTTATCATCCCTGACAACCATTTTCAGATCCTGTTGATTTTAATCAGCTTTGGTGATGAGCTTCAAATTAAATGACCCATCCGTTTTCTTACCCTTACCCTTTTTTATAAGTAACGTCCTTAATGTGACAAGGCGAGATAAATGCCTCTCTTTACGCATAATAAACTTGATTCAAATATTTGTAAACCTTAGATACATAATTAGATATTTTTCCATTATTATTTTTATTCTCATGATGCCATAGAATACATTAACAGACTATATTTTACAATATAATACAAGCTGTGCTGCGCGGTTTCACCTCCGGCCAGACCCATAGGCAAAAGCAAGTAGGTAATTATGCGTTTTTCTGATATATAATCCATAATGTAGTTTAATTTAATTTAATTTAATTAATTTAATTTAATAATGTAGCTTATATTATTACTATGTACTACCAAGTCACATCAAAATTTGTTTTGTGGATTTCACGTGAAAGAGTAACAAGCATACAAACCTACTCACATGCATCCATCGTCACAAACTTTAAATTTTATAACATTAGTACTACGGAATGATCTTGATTCCCAGCATCCACAGAAATTCAATATCAAAAAGAAGCAAAACGCCAAAAATCCCATAACTCCAGATCAATATAAATAAAACTTTGTTTCTGTTCACAAATTCCCACCTATCGCTGGCTGTCAATAAAAAATGAATATCGTTTTATAATTGGCACAAAAGCGCGCGTATCGCAGAAAGGATCGCCAACAAAATAGCTCTTTATCTTTTCCGAGATTAATATTTTTGTTCGCTGCTTTTTTCTGAGACTCTACGACTGAGCCGCTAGTTTTTTATCGGGCCATAGGATGAAATATCGGCTAGAGAAATCTGTGGAGATGATTTGTTTTTTTTTTTAGGTTAAACGTGTGGAGGAGATTCTGAGGTAATCTTGACAACATTAGTAACGGTAAATATTTATTTACGTGTGTAATCTTGTTCAATGTTCAATGTTTCAGTGAGTCTGCAATATCAGCTTTTATTCAATTAAATTTTCTAATTATACATGGAGATGATATCTTCATTGAATGAAATATAATAGAATTTATAAAATTAACTGTGCAGAAAAAAGTTGTATGTGTGTTGTTAAATATAAAGTTATTTTGTATGCCTACAACTTCGCCTGCATGGTAAGATTTCATGGCATAAACATTCATAATAAAGAGAAAATTACGTCATCACTGATTTAATTTTCTATTTAAAAAACTAGTAATGTAAAAATATTCTTGGCTTGTTTTTAATACAACAGACGCTGTAAACAAAAGACTAAAAATTAAAAAATAATAAAAATAACTATAAATATTTACGTCAGCGACTCCCATCCTTCCGAACATTTTTTAGCCACCTTTTTAAACTATGAACAACGCCTATAGTGATAATGTTGGCTACCTGAGCGTGGGTGAACTTGTGAAATATAGCTAGCCAACCCCTGTCACATAACCTAAAAAAAATTCCAGATCCAAGAAGATAATACAAAAATTTCGAAAGCGCGACAGAGACGGATATATTGCTAGAAGTTAATTGCGATTATTGGATTTCAAGGATATTAATTTAGTGATTCACGGTTCATATTTTGTGATTTTATACGGTTTTGTGAAAATGTGGAATTCTGAATGGCGTATTTACCCTTCGTCGGTTTCGGTTATTGTTATAGCCAAAAATATAATTTGGTGGCTGTGACTGTCAACACATTAATAAAGGCTGAGACGGAAGCATATTTGTGCGTTTCCTTCCTTTCAAAAAAATAAGGATTACGTTTATTTATGTGTGGGAAATTATATCTATACTAATATTATAAAGCTGAAGAGTTTGTTTGAACTCGCGCATCTCAGGAACTACGCGTCCGATTTGAAAAATTATTTCAGTGTTAGATAGCCCATTTATTGAAGAAAGCTATATGCTATATATTATCACTAGAGGAACTTAGCAATGCTGGTAAAACCGCGAGGCACAGCTAGTTTTAGATAGAGCGTATTACGTCAATATTTTACCGTGAATCTATGTATAGTTTATCTTAACATAGTAAAATGTAATTTCTATGCAAACAAGTTTTCGCATGTTATCCCGTTTGTATCGCCTATCTTTGAAACACATGGGGTGAATATATTTTACCGAGCTTCCTTTTAAGTGTCTATTAATATTATATGATATACTACTATGTTATTCTTTTTTGAGTATATATTACTGGGAATTGAGAAACATGCTTCGATACTGAGATTGCGTTTAATAATTTATATTCGAATTTTCGTCTTACAAAACGTCTTGTCAAAATTGTATCTTTAATTTTACGAAAATGTAGATTCGCATCATGAAATATAGTGGGTCGAATCTACGTATGTTATAGACTCGGTGAAAATATTAATTCATACACAATAATTGTTAAAAAAATATCGTTTAAAAACGATTAATACACATCTGAAAATAGAATCAAATTCAAAGAAAATTGATTGATTGACTACGAAAAAAGCAGAATATGGATAAAATCAACATTCAATTTAACAAGACAATACATATTATATTAATCACTCATCGGATTGCAATATACCTATAATAGAGTAAAGATAGCCTCAAGACAGAGTCGAGGAAAATATCCATCATTTTTCATTTTTACAGCTGACAGTATGATAAGTAAAACACTTCAACGTAATAGCTTTAACACTTAAGTCGGTGTAATAAATGTGCTTTGGAACGACTTAAATCAAGAACAATCGTTGTAGAGAAATTTAGCAAAATAATATTGTTAACAATTTTCGAATTGTAGCTGTTCAGGTTGAATATTTTCAAATTGCTATATTATAAAAGTAATATATTAATGACTATGAGACAAAAAATATTTTTACGTAAGAATTATCGATTTAAATTAAAATTATAAAGATTTGATTCATGGTTTTTTATTAGATCTCGCAATGTAGTACCTAGCACTACTTGACTCTACATTATTGAAAATTTAAAAATAGGTAATTGAAAACTTATATTATGGTTAAGGTAAGCAGCAGGTTTAATTATTTAATCACAGATCTGTAAGAAATAATAAAATTTTAGTTTAAAACCCTGGCAAATGATACCCCTTTCAAAATAACATAACTATCACAATAATAATTTAAAAAAATTAAAAATAGTCTATTTAAAATATAGAGTTTTTAGAATCCGCTGTAATTTAAAAAGACCAATATAAACTAAACACACTATAAAGTGTGATAACATACCATATTAATAAAACAGAAATCTGTTTTTTTTTTCTAATTATACTAATTTTTATAGGTTACTCTACTAAAAAAGAATGTTCACAAAATTTCATCTGTAGATATTAATTTCGTATAAAATATATTTTTATGTATAATTGAGTGATAATATGTATAAAATTCACGCTCATTATAATATTATCGATATTTAATAAAACAAATTAATACAATATTATGTATGTATGTTATATTTACTTTTGGACTTGTAACTGGTTTTAAATTGATAATACAAACATAGTAAGTACTGTATCGAACCAAGCATTTCAGACATTTATTAGAGAAAATCTTCGCCCGTGGTACATATGAAAAATAGATGTTGGCCGATTCTCAGACTTACCCGATATGCACAGAAAATTTCATGAGAATCGGTCCACCCATTTCGGAGGAGTATGCAGACTAACATTGTGACACGAGAATTTTATATATAAGATAATATGTTAAACAGATAATAATATTAAGCTAGTGCAATGACATATACTATGTTTTGGTTGTTGACTTTTTTGCTTGCTATTATTTTGGTAATTTATTTAATCACATTAAATTTAAAACTTAAAGACGCTGGCGGCTGGATGCGTCTTATATTATGTCCTAATATCCGATTTATATGTTTTTACAGTGCTCAATATAAGCTCAAAGGAAGGTTAATACCAAATCCTTATTGACACAGTTGAAAGCCTTATATCAAATAAGAAGTTAGAAAAACACGGATGCCGAGTAAAATCTGTCTTCATAGTCAACTTAACTAAAAGGATTAAAATGATTTCCTGGCTGCCAGTGTGGTCCGTAGACCGTGAACAGATCTTTTGTTACCTTAAGCCTTTAATACTTTTATACCATAGTTGCTTTTTAATTTCGCCATTTGTAGTATAAAAGGGTTGATTTTTAATCTCACTTTCCTTGAGGTAAAAGCGTTAGGTCTTTGTTACTTTCATGGTGCCGTGCATCTGTTATAATTCGTTTGGATTCCTTTTAAAATGTCTAATGGAAATGAAATGCTTTACAGGATTTATTCACAATCTTATTACTTAAAACGTCACGTTTGAGAGTTTTTTAAGTTACGGAATGGACGATTAAAATATTCCAATGTATTTGTAAAATAATATTACTTAGATACTTCGCTTTTTAGATTTCATATTCGCATTACTTTTATATTTTTTTTTTTAACACACTGCTCAGGCATTTGACCGCCATCTCACCTGATGGTAAGTGAAGATGCGGTCTTTCAGGTTAGCATGCCTGATCAGTAAGGTAAAGCCTATTCACTTTGGCCTTGAATAGATCCAAATTGTAACTATCGGGAAACACGGATGGCGGTAGGGAGTTCCACATCTTCGCGGTTTTTATTAAGTAAAAAACTGTTTTCGAAGCGCTTGGTGCGCACATGGGGTATCTCGACCACGAAGGGGTGGAAACCAGTATTCCGTCGCGAAGTCCTGTATTGGAAAGGAGAAGGTGGTATAAGGTGGTGTAATTCAGTCCCACATTCGCCGAAGTGAAGCCGGTAGAAGACTGAAAGGCAAGCAATTTTGCGTCTGTGCTCCAGAGTGTAGAGTCAGTCATTCAAATAGCATTCTATACAAGATAATAAAATAAATCCATTAAAATATACCCTGTTGATACTGTTAACCTATTTTTCGAAGAATCAAATACACAATGTAACCTTTTACCTAAATACCTATATTCTGTACAATTTTAATAGTTTTAACATACAAAACACGAGTAAATTGGTTGCATACCATAAAAATTAACTTATGTTATTAGGTCTTTACTATAATTAAAAATCACGACAAAATTTTGAAAGCTGTACTAAATTTTTAACACTTTCCGTCACCGCTTCTAGCAGCTGATGCCTACATTCATTCAAAGCGCGGTTTCGCACAGCCGATCTCTCAAAGCTCAGTAAAAAATAATTTATTGTAATAAGTTCTCGTGAACGCTCGCCACCACTCGGCTCATCCCACCCTCACCCCGCGCCTCTCCCCCGGAGCGTATACTCAACGACTGCAATGCCTCTGGTGTCTACGAGCATTCAGTTGACTCCACGCGGCGTTGGGGAACGGTCGTGCCACTCGACGCTGTGTCTTAACGCGAGCGATTTGTGAAAACACGATTATGAATACGTACTTCAATAACAAAAATATCAAACTCGTCTTATAACGTCGAAACTCAATCAATACTACACCACGATTAAAACGAACAGTTATTTACAGTTTTATTTCAAATAATACGTATTAGAAGTTATTGTGGACTTAGTGAAAATACTGAACGTTACAAACTTATGGAATGTGTGAATCTTACTAGTAAGAAAATGTGCTCCAGTGCAATTACAAGGACTACGTATTAAATTAAAACGGAATTGATTTATAAATTGATGGATACTTCACATCCGGCAAGGGGACACAGCAAACGAATGCCGACGGAAAAAACATGACACTAAGCTTTCTGTCTCTTGATTTTCTTCTATCTTGATGTTTGATTTTGTTCACGATGGCTATTCAAGAAATGTCTTTCAAGAACTCATTCATCAGCCAAATCACATTCTTATTTGTTGTGGCACTCAATGTCGCTGATCAGAGCTCATTACCGCTGAAATATGAAGCTCCCGATGATTGTCAGTGGTGGCTTAAAGGCCCTAATGATGCACATGAAGTATCTCTCACGTGTAAGTTACGAACGATTAATAGTGAGTTCGACACTACAAACTTCAGTGTTATTCCTACAGAGCATACAACATCGCTAAGAATAGAGTGCAACGAAGAAATGATGTACAAAAGCTCTTTGGACGATCGTAGTTTCGCCCATTTAGTGAAACTACGTGAGCTTATTTTGGACAACTGTAAAATTGGAAGATGGCCACCCGGTGTTCTCTCCGGCTTGAGAGATCTTCGAAATTTAACGATACGAACGAAAAATACTGAGTGGGCCGCCATGAGCTTGGAGATTGCGTCTGAAAGTTTTACTGCGGTACGACAGTTAGAGAAATTAGACCTAAGTTTTAACAACATCTGGTCGTTTCCTGAAAATTTATTCTGCCCTCTCACTAATTTAGTTTATTTAAACGTTTCCTCGAATAGACTTCAGGATGTCAGTGATTTGGGGTTTAGAGAGAGAGCAATGCATCAAGCTTTAATTAGTGATCATGAGGGACCACCACCATCAGCATCAATGCCACATGCCTCGTGTTCGTTGGACATAGAAGTCTTGGATGCATCAAACAATCATTTTGTGCTGATGCCAGAAAATGGTTTTCACGCCCTACGAAGGCTAAAAGAATTACACATACATGATAACGAGATTTCAATGGTTGCTGACAAGGCCCTATCAGGCCTAAAACAGTTACAAATTATAGACCTCTCAAACAATAAAATTGTTGCTCTCCCACAAGACTTATTTAAAGATTGTAGACCAGTGATAAAAGAAATATACTTACAGAATAATTCAATCAGTGTGCTTTCACCTATTTTGTTTGCTAACCTTGACCAATTGTTAGCATTGGATTTATCAAATAACCATCTTACAAGCACTTGGATAAATGAAAATACTTTCGCCGGTCTTATTAGAATGGTGCTACTAAACTTATCTAACAACAGATTGACGAAGCTTGAACCCAAAATCTTTAAAGATTTATACACATTGCAGATTTTAAATATACAACACAATATGTTGGAGAATATTGCCGCCGACACATTTGCACCAATGAATAATTTGCACACTTTAATTTTATCTTACAACAAAATTACTCATATCGATGCCTACGCTTTGAATGGACTTTATGTATTATCTTTACTATCAATTGATAATAACCGCCTCGAAGAGTTGCATCCAGAAGCATTCCGTAATACATCATCATTACAAGATCTAAATTTAAACGGCAACCGCTT
>CAJQZN010027880.1:0-14975 GCA_907164685.1 Colias eurytheme | reverse complement strand
GCTAGATGGCATTATATTTCATAATTTAAGGGATAAGATAATTCCAAACTTAAGATAGTGTGTTGTTCTTAACATGCCTTGACAAATAGCAAATGACTTGCCATATATTAAACGACACGACCATAACAAGAACATTCACAACCTTATTTTCGTGTTCAAAAGGCAATAGGCATTATTTAGAAAACAGCGTGAAACAGGAAGGTTGGGATAAGGGTTCGTATCATTTATACAGTGTTTGAAACGTGACAACACATGTACCAAATTGCTGGTTGCTATTATAACGTCAATCAAGAGTAAGGTAGCCTCCTTGGTGTTCACGTGACTCAAATCGTGACGAAGCATCATATCAGAGGATTTGGGAGGTAAAAGGAAGGGCATTTCGGACGTTGATTGGAATGCGCAATTTATTTTGTACTATGTATTCAGAAAATATTTGATGTTCGATAGCTTGTTTGGGGTTGTGTTTAGTAAGCATAAGCTTTATTAAAAATGTCGAATAATTTCATTGACACATAACTATCAAACCAAATTTGTTGAAATTTAAAATAATATTGTGTAGAATTGAGTTAAGACTACTTTTTGAGATACAATGCCAACATGGTGACTTAAATATTATGTATACATCTAGATAAACTTTTGTTTAAATATTCTACTTTCTAGAGTCAATCTTAATATGAAAACCGATTATTTCGCTATCAAAAGTAATAGTAAAATATTAAATACTATTTATACTATTTATGATTCATCGCCAGCCCTAGAAATGTAACTGTAAATTCAATTCAAGCATAAATTTTGATACAAGGCATTTTGCCAGTTCAGCTTTGATAAAGCTTTCTAGTTTGAAGCAGAAATTTAATCTTAATTAAGTTAAAGTTATTTCAATGACTGCCCCATAATATAGGGGCAAGTATTTAATTACTTAGTTCTAAAGAGCTAATCACTGTAGGGAATTGCTTATATCTATCTATAGATATTGTTTACTTGCGTGATTTTATTGTCTTGCAAACAGAAGCAATATCTCTATTTAAAGTAAATATCGTTAATCTATATATTATTTTCTGGTCTCGATTGAAAATACTCATTTTAAAACATAAAGGTTTTCTTTCTAACGTATAATGATATCACATGCCAGAGACAGAAATACAAATATATATAAAAATCCCCATTTATGCGGGTGCGTAAAAATCATATCCTTACTCTCATTATAAATACAAAAGTAACACTGTCCGTCTGTTATGATTTCACGCTAAAACCTCTGAAGGGATTTATGTAAATTTTTATAAATTGATAAAACATTCATTTGTGATATAAGATACTTTTTGTGGCAAAAAAATATCAAATGAAGGAAAGAAAAATGGCAAACAATGCCGGAGGGGTAATAAGTTAATAATAACACATGATAATATAACATTGGTTGTATTCTTTTACAATATGGCATCTCGTATCACAGTTAAAAAGAGTATCTAAATAATATGTTAGGGTTAACGTTTCGAAATTGATTTTGAATGGCTTTCCCTTCATGCATTTGCATCATAGTGTATTTTCATGCAAATAAACCTATATTTAGACAATTACTATTCTGTAATTTAGGTGGAAATTGGACGATCGAGTTCATTGCGTTTTTGGTATGGTTCTGAATTATTAAAAACGGCCGACTTTTTTATAGGAAGTATTCTTTTTCCAATATTTTTTGTCAAATAAAAAATGCTTTATGTGTTTTATGTAAGACTATATGCATTGCATATATTTTTTACGCGTCCAGTTGATACCACCCGCTGTTTACTGTAATGAAGTTTGCACATAAATAACCAAAAAGTGAATCCTTTCTTATTTATGTCTATCTATTTGTAAAATACCATTCAAAACCAACCAGCCGTTAAAGTATAATTAGGTCAAACATTATCGTAATAAATATAGCAGTATCGTAAATAAAACGAACTAATCTCATTCTCAAATTTACTCCAACATGTTACGAAGTTAAAAATTGCGTGTCACAGCATCTCGTAGCACATGTAGTAAATAACTCTACGATACGTCTACGATTTACGTTCGTAACGCCTACGTGCCGTAGCCGATCATGAGTTCCTGATCACGTCCGCTTTTATATTAGAACCTTTGACATCTTTCAATACCTATTAGTGTGAATATGCAAGAGGTTAGAAGCCGTCTCATTGCTGAAGGTAATTGTTCTTAGGAAATGTTAAAAGTTTAACTTTTTCCGATGTTAAGTATTATTGACTTTGATGAGACTTCAGTTATTTTTCTTGTACACATCTTCAATCATCTCAATTTCTTTTTTCAGGTCATAATTGAATAGCTATCGTGGGTATTTTATTAGAAAATTGGTGCTATTTCATTTAGTATTTTTTAGTTTTCAAGAAAAAAAGACTTACACATGTGCTGTAATATGCAACACATATGCTACCAGCATATGTGTTGCAAAGTATTTCTTCATATGGTCAATATAATGATCGAGTTTCAAATAGGCTATGCAGGAACATCTCAATAGGCCTGACCTTTCATTCTATTCCTCTAGTCAATATACTAATAGGGTCTTCAAAATAAATACGCGTCTCCTCAAATTCCCAATAAATCAAGTTAAATTCATGACACTTTAACGAGCGCCGTGACGTCACGTTTTATAATCAAATAGCCGGGATTCAGTGATAATTTGAATGAATTTTGCTAATCTGGTTTTCGTGAATGCTGACGGGAAGTTCGAATAAGGTCAACTTTTGGGTTCAAACGTGAAGGATCGGTCACTCGCTACTTTTGTCGTGTGTTAATTAATTTTTGCTTTATATGGGGTAATTATTTAAAAACAGGTACAAATCGGATTAACTCGGTATTTATCTTTTAAAATAGAGATTTTTGAAGATAAATACCTATATCAATATTTGGTCAAACATATTATGTAGCTAATGGTAAAATAAAAAACCAGCACAGAAACATAAACGTGAAAGCAAGAATTTCAATGTCGTATCCTAGATAATATTATCCGTTCTATTAACTTTTTAACATTTAATATTAAAAGACAAAGTTTAAAGATTCATATAAAAATAAAATATAAATGTAAACATAAAGTGATCGATGAAAACAAAACAGGCCTTAAAATATATTTTATTTATGTCAAAATATTAATTGAAATAATTTTGACCTACTTAAAAGTATTCTTTAAATAGTGACACAAATTTACCCAAACTCGATTATATTATATAATATTGATGAATTCAGTACCAAATGTCCATAATAATTCCTAAATTCCACAAGCCTAATGCTAATGCCGTCGTGACTCTCAATTGAATATACATAATTGCTATTTGTATTGATTTGCGAATCAAAATAGATCTCCAAGTCGATGACATAATTTAAGAACGTGTTACAGTGATTTGTAGGTACTATAATAAGTTATATTGTATCTAATATTAGTAGGAATAGGATACATGTAAACGAACAAACTCAAAACCTACCGAAACAATACCAAAAATATTTCTCATTGGACGATGAAATATGTAAAATTAATTAAACGGGTGTCAAGCATGCTGTTAGTAAGTAACACATAAAGAATCAAAGGTATGTGTAAAATTGACAATTTAAATGGGATGGAAATGTAAGTGTTCATGAGATTTCGCGAAGGAATTGCGAAGCAAGCAGCTTCGCGAAGCAATTGCTTCGCGAGGCTGCTCGCTCTGTTGGGACCCGCCAAACCACAGACGTCAACGTAGAACAAATCTAGAAATGTATTATTAAAAAT
The DNA here is from genome assembly GCA_907164685.1 of Colias eurytheme. Taxonomy (NCBI): domain Eukaryota; kingdom Metazoa; phylum Arthropoda; class Insecta; order Lepidoptera; family Pieridae; genus Colias; species Colias eurytheme. Next base: position 11,221 of record CAJQZN010027880.1, on the reverse strand, counting down.
ACTGACATCAATCATCCAGATATTCAGTAAACCACAATGCATTAGTATTCATTATTTATTATTTATTTATTTAAATTATTCTTACAAATTATTACAATAACTTAAGTCTAAGTCCCACAAAACTACACATGCAGTTTGTCTGTGGGATCAGGCGGTACATGGTAAATACAAGGTGTATCAGGTGCCTGAGTTGAAAACATTAGTTAGGATAGGTAGGTAAGTTTAGTGTCCTTTGTTAACCGACTTCAAAAAAAAGGATTTTTTTTTTATGTATGTACACCGATTTCTCCGAGGTTTTTGAACCGATTTACGTGATTCTTTTTTTGTTCGGGATGGTGTCGAATTGGTCCCATAAAAATTTTATTCGGATAGGCCCAGTAGTTTTTATTTTATGAGCATTTTTGTCTTTATTTGAAAATGTTGCATGTGCAAGTTTGAAGTCGGTTGTTTTTAACGCAGTTATCACTTGTTTAATAATTGTTAGGCTTATTTATGTTAATTCAAGCTTAAGAAGAATACAATTAAGATATCAAAGTTACATAAATATAACAAAACGAAGTCTATCAAAGAAAGTACAAATTGTGACAGCCCATAAACATTCTCAGAAATATTTTGCTTTGTAAATCATGCCTATAAATAAACTCAAAGTCAAACAATTATATATTCAAATAGACTTCATTTAGAAGAGCTTTTGAATCGTTAAAATACAGAAAAATAATAACTTACCACGGGTTTGGAAAGCAGTTTCTACAGAGAGGAGCGTGCAAGAAACTCTGTTAAAATCTCAATGTAACAAGATTTACTACATGTTCAAATAATAATCATCCTTGGGTACAGTCATGTGGTGCTTTAGCGACAACATCAATTTCCATCTTCTATAAATCCATAACTGCTAAAACATGCAGTAACTAAATAAACATAAATCTCATCAATGTTTCTTATAACCACGACCATATCACCCTCTGAGGAATACATGCTCCCCTGCGATCGATTCGCCAAATTAATTAGAAAACTTTCTATACATTTTGTTACAAAGAGATAACGATTTTAAAGGACCTTTGTATGTGTGCATGTACTACATAATATTATAATCTATTTATACACACACATGTATATCTAATGCTTCTTGAGCACAGCTAAAGCACTAATTACATTCCCTTGTGGATATGGCGTCTTGAAATTTGAATTAAGGTTTCAAAGGAAATGCTTAGATCAATAATATTAGAAAGATTTTTAATGTTCGATAAAGAGGGAAAACATACATTTTTTTTATTGTTGTGTGTCCGTTTATTATAGCAGAAATGGAAGGAAATATTTGTTGAAAACATTTATTCTTAACTTTTTTTTTATTGTATAGTGTAGAGTGCAGAAGTCAATACTAAAACAGAAGCATTTAAAAATCATACACATCGTATTTACACGCTTTGTGTTTAAATACATAAATATTTACTGCCACTATTATGTTTATTGGGAAATTAAACGATCGTTCAATGTATGAAGGATACTTAAAGGTAATAATTTTACAGATATATGATACACTAGCTGATGGCTCCGCTCCTGATGGTATTAGCGTAATGATATTATATATCCTATATAGCCATAATATAATACATAGCCTATAGCCTTCCTCAATAAATGGTCTATCTAACACCGAAATAGTTATTCAAATCGGACCAGTGGTTCCTGAGATTAGCGCGTTTAAACAAACAAACAAACCTTTCAGCTTTATAATATTACTAGCTTTCCGCCCGCGGCTTCGCCCGCATTTTCAAAGATAAACCCGCATAGTTCCCGTTCCCGTGGGATTTCCGGGATAAAACCTATCCTATGTGTTAATCCAAGTTACCCTCTATATGTGTGCTAAATTTCAATGTAATCGGTTCAGTAGTTTTTACGTGAAAGAGTAACAAACATCCATACATCCATACAAACTTTCACATTTATAATATTAATAGGATATTAATATTAATAGGATAGTATAGATTTTTTACTATATTTACTATGATAGAGTAGAGAAGTCCTGTCCCCTTGTGGGACATGGGGCGGATGCATTGTCCATTTACTTCGCTCTAATGATTGATATACCTAACGGGAAAGTAATCAGCTTTCTTTCTTTTTTCGTAGATTTCTGCGGTCGATCCCAAGTTGGTTAATCAGTGAAAACTTTATCCACTTAGAGAAGAAATTACGATGCTAAGGGATAAATAATCCTTCTGGTTGTAAATCAAAATTAGTGACTGTATATTAAAGCGTTCTAAAATAATCTTTAACATTAGTTTATTAAATTAATTAAAGTTGAGTATGAATGCCTTACACAAAAATAGTGTAACTATTCTTACATAATATATTTATTTTAGTTATAGCATTCAAATACTTAATAAAATATTAAATAAAAATAAAAAATTTTCAAGAAATTGTATAGGTAATAAACCTCTACTTTTGTAAACTATATGTACATTAAAAAGATAAACGACGAAGGTAATGTATATCTTGCGAGAATATTGTAAACTACTTTTCTTGTTTCTTTCTAAAATTGTCTCTTCGATCAATCACAATTTGACGTGATTGGGGCATTTTATAGACAAACAAAACCTTATATAGATAAATGCGAAGTTCAGACATTAGTCGCGAAAGTTCAGGTATTTTTCCTACTTGGTAACTATAGATATATTTTATAGCTGTGCCCCGCGGTTTTACATTGCTCCGCTCCTGTTAGTCTTAGCGTGATGATATAGCCTTCCTCGATAAATGGGCTAAAGAATTCTACAAATCGGACCAGTAGTTTCTCAAATTAGCGCGTTCAAACAAACAAACTCTTCAGATTTATAATATTATAGGTAATAATATAGTATGGATTAGGTTTCATTTGTAAGAGAAATCGCGACTAGAGAGTATTCATTACATTATTTTTAAATTGATTTCATAATAGAATTAATAACTTATTTTCACGAAAGCTCACATTAACTTTTGTTCTGAATATTTTCTTTTTTATATTCGTGAAATTTGAGTAGTTTTTATCCTAATACAGGGGTACGATTTCAGTAACAAATAAGTAAGACGTCTTCAGAATATACATAAAAATAGAGAACAAATATTAGGGTCTTAAATGAAGAAATAATTTTTTAAGTAAAATTCATACTAATATTATAGCTATTTAAGTCGATAATGCCTAAAATGGATTCATATTATAATTTTTTATTAAAGAACTTATATTACACTTATAAATTAACTGCAAATCTCGACAAACACATGAGTGGAGATTAGTCGACGAACTAATTGCACATGTGTGGGTGACATGATTTATGATAGTTTATAACTTCTTGCAAGTATCTATAGTATTTATGCTTGTGTGGGTGGAGTTTTATAGGTTTGAATAAAATAGTTTTTAATTTCAATCAAAAATTATACTGATTTTTGCCTGAATTTTTTTTTATTGTCGATAGGGAAGCGATTGACCACAATCTCGCCTCATGTTAAGCTGAGATGTGGTCTAAGATGGAACGCGCTTCCCTGATAACTTGTTTTTATCATGCAAAAAAATATTTTAAATAGATGTTTGTATTCTTTTATTATCTGTGATTATTTTTCCGACCCAAATATCGACCAATGGAATTGCACCATTCGACGTCACGTGGTACAACCTACATGGTATAATACTGATATTTTTTTGAAAATTTTCTCTGGTCGTTGACGTCAAACTGACAGGTTGAATTCAATTGTGAAATTATTGGCCGACATTTGGGATGGAAAAATAATCCCCCGAATACCACAAGAGCTTCAAAATTATCGGGTATTTTCCGATAGGTTCGTTGCAAACAAATGAAGGAGTCAAGTTTTTCAGGTTAAAAAATCACGAGCGCGAAGCGCGAGTGATTTTTCCTGAAAAACTTGACGACTCTAATAAGGAGGTATTATAAGTGATAATTTCAAAATAGAACATCAATTTATCATAACAGAAATCTTGCTTTATATAAATTCACATTTTAACTATACGAATACTTATGAAATACAATATATCAGTTTCCGAAAGATTTTGTCAAGAGTTTTGTCTCGAAAAATATTCACAACGTTGTTAATATTTTATAAGATTCCAAACGAGCGGAATGTTACTACCGAAAGGAAAGATAATAATCCAATAGTTATATTCGAAAAATGTTATTATAAAATATAATTTGACATTAATATTAAAAATAATTGTTTGAGTCGGGATTTCATTCCCATTTTAATGACCAGGGACATCTTATCTAATCGTATTATCATTTTATCCTGTTGTTTAGAAAGTATTAAAGTCAGTGTTTTGTTTTACCTAATTGGAATAACTTTGTAGATGGGTTAAGGATATGAAAACACTTTAAGTAGATATTTTATTAATTAACTAGCGGTCCGCCCCGGCTTCGTCCGTGGTACATGTTTACGTTTTCTCTACATAAGAACCATCCTCGTACTTCAAGGAATATAATAAAAATAGAATCATCGAAATCGGTCCACCCGTTCACGCGTGATGCCGTGACTAAGGAAAACGGGTTTCATTTTTATATATATAGACTAGCAATTCCCTGCGGTTTCACCCGCATAGATAGCGATATCGTTACAGTGAAAAGTCTACTATAGGTCGGACTATAGGTTTAATTTTTAATCACATGAAAATCACCTTTACCCCGTCCCGCATTACGGCCTTTTTTTTTGTTTTAGTGGGGAAATCTTTCATAGATACCCACGGCCTCCGGGGGAGGGGCCGTGGGTTATGTCGGATTCCTACCGACCAAAACCCCACTGTGTTCCGTCAAGACGCATATTGGTAGAATTCCTCCGTGACCCCCGCACTACGGCCTGCTCGAACAGTATACCTACTATTTTCTGTAGATTGACACTTTTAAAAATTCGTTATATCTTTTGAATGGGATATCCAATTCTTTTCATTTAAAAAGTATTTTGCTGGTATTGAAACAGTCTATAATAAAACATCATTTAATGGGATAAGGATTAATATATGTATATGGATAACAGGGTTTGATTACTGTCGGCACTTCTATTTACTTTGAAAACGTAAAAAAGTTGTTGTAGTAACATAATTACTGAAGATGGACATATGGTATCGCAGACTTTCTTGTAGATATTGATCCATTCTATAATACCGTAGAACATTTTTTTGTTCTATCTTCAATAGATTCCGCAGCGCACGCGATGACAGAAGTTTTATTGAGGATTTTTTTACACCTTGGGTTACATTATTGCATTTTTGGTAAGGATCTCTAATTTTTTTGAAAATGCAATATAGCCTATGTTGCTCAGTAAAGATGCAGCTTTCTAATGGTGAAAGAATTTTTGAAATCGGTCCAGTAGTTTTTGCGTGAAAACCATACATACATACATACATACATACATACATACTTACAAACTTTTCCTCTTTATAATATTAGTATAGATAGATAGATAGATTATACCATCAATAAACATTAGAATTTTGTCTCCCGGGTATAGTGTTTAACGCATTAATATTTCAAAAGGGTCTGAGGATCGATACTTGAGATCTGAATAAACAAACCTTAGGCATTTTATTCATAAAGAAAAACAATAAGAGAAACGAATAAAACGCAGATAGAAGCATTGTTAAGACAATAATTATTTATTATAAAATCACGTAGGTCATGACATGTCAATCAAATGACATGGTACATGACTAAATTCATATGAATTATACATATTGTATAATTCATATGAATTTAGATAATTTAGTTTCAAAATTATTCTTAAATTACACATTATTGAACAGTTCGAAGCGGGAAATGAAGAATATATTAAAGTAAATGTCAATTTTGTTTGAGTTACATTTCCATTTTCCAGAGGTAAATTTAAACTTTGTAAATTCAAAAACTTTGAAAGCGCTATCAGATTTAAATAGAGGCGCGAATACTTTTCACGTTATATTTTAAAGGAAAACAATTAAAATATGTTTTATATTCTTGTGTTTTGATTTTAAATGAGTTTCATACATTTACAAATTTAAAAACATTGTATATATTTCGTATGGAAATTCGTATGAAATGAATTATAAAACTAGTTGAACACAAAATTAATTACATTAAAGTAATAAAATATTATACATTTGAACTAAAGATTAACATTAACATACAAAAGTTAAATTTCATAATGAAATAAATATAAATCCATTTCACGGTTTTTACGTTTTGATAAAACTTGTTCAAAAATCAATGCCTTATTGAGGTGAAAGCTTTTCTCAATATAAATAACGATCCCATTCTATCTATTTTAAAGATTTATGAGTTTAGGTCAATGTATGATAGGAGTGAGTATAATAATAATAATAACTAATCTAATTACAGAAGAAATTCAAATAAAAAATGGCATATTTCAAGGAGACTCACTCAGCCCTCTGTGGTTCTGTATGGCACTTAACCCATTATCGAACCTTCTCTCTAGAAAAGGAATGGGATATCAACTCACTAACGATATTGCAGTTACTCACTTGATGTATATGGATGACATTAAATTATTTGGAAAATCTCAGAAAGAAATTAAAACACTACTAGAAATAACTACTGAATTTAGCTCTGATATAAGTATGTCATTTGGCATTGATAAATGTAAGGCAATACACATAAAGAAAGGTAAAATCAGCAATAAAGAGGACATAATATTAAATTCAGATATTATAATAACTGCCATGGGAAATAATGATCTATATAAATATTTAGGAATTTTACAAACAAATACGATACACCATACACAACTTAAGAAAAATTTCACCAAGGAATACATAAAGAGAGTAACTGTTCTATGCAAAAGGAAACTTAATGCTAAAAATCTTATTAAATCTATAAATACATACGCAATCCCAGTTTTGACTTATTCATTTGGACTTATTAAATGGTCGAAAAGTGATATACGACGACTAGAAATTAAAACCAGAGCTATTTTATCAAAGTACTAGCTGTTGCCCGCGACTTCGTCCGCGATTACGTCGTTTTAGGTCATTCGTCGTTTAAAAAAAATACGTGACACTTTATTTTTGAATGTTCTTAATTGTCTCTTATAAAATTTAACTACATTAAAATTGAACACTCTGAAAATCTTAAAATCGGAGAAAATTGAAAATCTGAGGAAAACATGAAGGAATGTGATTTAAATTCTACATTACTTAGTATTTCAAATAATAATCTAAATTAAGTGTAGATTAACAGTTTGAGCGCACCGTTATAGAATATGTACCTAAGTATTAAATTACGTTAGTTTACATAGTAACAAAACAAAAACACGATGACTTTCTTTACGGGGTACCACAAACTAAGCATGTTAATGGTACGTGGCCCGCGTCACTTGACCCCCCGCGAGTTCCCCTCCTTTGCTATGCGAAAATACATTCGTCGCCCTGTTGTAGGAAAAATTGTAATACTGTGGCCTGGGCGTTATACACGCCCAGGGTGTTCCTGAGTGCCGATAGACATTTATAACAATCTTATATTAATATCACCATCTTGAGGAAAAGCTTCTAATGTCGATTTAAAACTGCATACATACGAATTAACCTGATGAAACATGTTCTAAAATTGTGAAATGAGTTCAGTTTTAAATTCGAGAAATATTGATAATTCTTGTATTCGACTATTCGTTGTAGTCGAATACAAAATATATTTAAAGAAACTTAGGTTGGCCTTCAGGCAAAAGGGATCCTATCAAATGGTAAACTTGACCTTGTATCTTAAAAGTAAGCATGAAAGGACCTTCTGATAATTGTTGAGCACCAAAGGATCATTTGAAACGCACTACTATAAGAGCGAATATTGTCTAAGAACTGTTTAGATTGCACGTCATGTTCCTCTAAAAGTAGTGATTTCAAAGGTTCCGGTGTATCTTCAAAGAAAGCCGACTCCTTACTCCACTTTAAAGCATTACAAAAATAACATACTACGTTAATATCGCCTATACAGAAGATGATCTGTAATCAATTGTGAGGTTATAAGAAAATCCACTTTTATATTTGTCGGACCCCACCACCGAATTCGTAGATTGATCTTCTATGTTTACCTCTAAGTCATTAAGACTATGCGAAATCTGTCTGCAGTAAGAGGGGCCTCTCGCTATTCGTCCGTTTCCAGAGACCGAATAGTTTCAATTCTTAATCTTTCATTAAACAAACTTAATAATCGTTTTTGTCTCAATTAATTGTAATATTCGCGTCCCTACTCTAGTCATTGCTTATGCTCATGTTCATCTTCAAGAGATCGAATAATATTATGGTGCACCCTATCATTTGTCAAAATCAGCTGTGAGACGTTATACCCTCTCAGTGAAGGTTTCGGTCTCACGGGATAGTACATGCCGTTCGCGGTCAGCTGTGAGCCGCAATTCTCGTTGTGAAGCGGTTTCAGGTTCTCGGCATAACACGTGTTGTTTTCGGCCTAGAGTATACCTCTAACGATTCTTGAGAACTCTTATTTCTCATTTTCTTAGCTTTGCTCGAATTTCGAGATAAAGATTTTTTAGGTGGCACTGATACATGAAAATAAAAATTGAGTTAAAACGGACTGAGAGTGTTATAGACAAATATAATCAGAAAGCTTCGAACTCCTAAGCTATCGGAAGTTACACGTGTTATTGTGAGTCAACCATAAAAGATAGACATTTATGATGTCGGGAGATATTTTTTATATAATAAGGAGAACATTTCTTTCTGAATACATGATTTCTGTGTAGCTTTAACCATTAAGGTTGCACACGCGACGAAAGCTTAAAAATGGAGTTACTGCTCTGCTCAGGAATATGAAAAATAATTGTACCAAGTTTCGTTTAAATCCGTCGAGTAGTTTTTGTTTCTATACCGGTTATACGGACAAAAATTTTACTGTTTGCTTCTTTGGCATCAGTGTCGATCCCTAATCACCCCGTGATAGTTATTTAGGAAATATATTTCATGTACAGATTTAATATACCTAAGTATACATAATATATTTAGATTCCAATTTCCATGTAACGTTAAATTCGACTATACAATAACTAACAGACAACGCAGGTTACTCTCGTTTCCGTAAGTTGAGGCGGCTACATATTCGGTCCTCATAACATCACTTTTAGTGAACGAAACGACAGCGCGGTTTAATTCGATGCCAACACCATCAGAAAAAAGGAAATATTTTTAATTGTGAAAAAATATTATGATTTACACTATTTTAATATAAAATATATGGCTGTGAGTGTGTAAAAATAAATCCAGCTAGTTTCACATCACACTTATGTTTATAATTAGCTATACGACATGAAAATATACATATTAATTACCAAGCAATAATCATACAGGTAAATACTGAACAAAAGTATTAACAGTCAAAGTTTATTTTTACTAACATTTAACAACACCCATGTAAATGATGAAGAAATGATAATTATCAACGAACTAACCTTTTCTATAATACTTAACACAGCACATTTTTTAAATTATCTTGCTCAACTCTGCTCAAAAATTTGAGGGTTTTGTTGGAACTGTAATGTGTCAAAACTATGATATATCTAAACTACGATACAACTTGCATGCGGAAATGCTCATTACAATCAGTGAATTTAAAGAATAACTAACAACAACTATTCAATTTTATTGAGCTGATGAATATCTTTTGCCTGGAAGAGATCACCGCCGCCTAATAAATATACTGTGTTTTCTTATAAAATCGTAACATAATTTCTTTTATCTACTAAATTTTAATAAATAAGTTCTTTTTGTTATTTTTATCTAAAAATGATCTTGAGCTTATATTAGGCAAAAGTATACATTAACTTTTTATAATTTCAGGACCGCACCTTAAATGGGGTGCTCGGAAAATATGCCTACGGATTATTAATAGAGAAATGATACCTACGTAACAAAGTTATGTTGGTTCCATTTTATTTATAAAATATAATGAAAATGGGCAAATATAAAACATATTATGTAAAATGATTAAAAATAAATAAATGAAGCAACTACGATTCAAAGAAAACATCTTTTTCAGTGTGAAAATGCTCTAAGCAATCCTGGATGATGAGTAGGTATAATATCATGTACTCTCATCCCAGTACGGTCGGTACCTCGATAGCCATAACGATAAATATTATAATCAGATAACAGCAAAGTCAGAATAAAAATCATAACTTACAGTACAGTTGTGAGTGCAAAATTTATGTTTCATTTGGCAATAACATTTTTTTCGGTACTAAAACGTAGTAGTTTGATATGTGGTTGGCTGCCCCTCCTCTCCTTCCTGAAAAATATCCTCCAAAATTACCCGAGATACTTCCAATGATTGAACCATACGTTGGACATTAACTTCAGTCAAAAATTGACGAAGCGGATGATTACTAATTTCCACTTAATCCTTGCTGCCACTATCTTCATCATCAAATCATCAATTTTCAAGTGTTGTTGTAAAATTGTCAGCAGAAATAGTCTTCCAAAGGCGATATAATTTTATGAACATTGAATCTGTAAATAAAAAATCAAACGTTAATAATTGTAAATCAATAAAAAAAGCTACTTACATATAAAATTTTATCAACAAACTACTGTTCCCAACGCACCTCAAAATCTTGTAAAAGTCAAAAAGAATTCATCATTTTATTATTTCATTCTAAAAGTGTAATATAAAACCATTATAAAACCAATAAAAAACATGAATTGCTATCATTATAAAAATAAATACCTATAAAAGTAACAACTTACCTTTTGTGGGAACGCATGGTGAAAATTCACAAAACACGAAGATTGAATTTGATATTTTTGGTTTTATGACATTTATTTTAATTTTATTTATTTATTTATTCAAATGCTTTATAAATATAAATTTATAAATAATAAATTTATAAAGAATAGAAACATTCGATCACGAAATTATGTGGGTTCGAGTCCCGCCTCGTGATCGAATTTTTTCTATTCTTTATAAATTTATAAAACACGAAGATTAAAAATGTAACCAATGAACACAATCAATATTAGATTAATTGTAATGGTGTCTAGTTTGACTTAAAATAATAAACATCTACCCTCACTTTTAAAAATGTAGTATATTCACACGAAATATAAGCGCACCTTATAGGGAAGGGAAGATATGGGTTAAAGAGTTAAATAAATAACATGATTATATTTAAATTATTAATTTTCAACAGTTGTTCAGTAGTGATAACATGTAAATTGATTTGATTTTTACGAAATCTCATAGATGGCGCTGTTTCA
>CAJQZN010027879.1:0-39755 GCA_907164685.1 Colias eurytheme | reverse complement strand
AGGAATATATGGAAGATGAAAATCCATGGAGGGTTGTCGCGTAAGAACAACAGGACAGTTCTTTGGCATATTATGATAATATATAATATTATGTAGTTAGATGTAAGTAACATGTAATGTAAAATTATATTGTATATGGACATGACTTTAAAAGAGCAACTATGGAGTTTCTTGCCGGTTCTTCTCCATAGATACTGCTTTCCGAATCGGTGGTAAATTTAAAGAATGTAATGACGATTCAAAAGTGCTTCTGGAAGAAGTCTAATTGAATAAATAAATGTTTGAGTTTGAGTTTTGAGTTTATGCAATTAAGATAACTTATTCATCAGACTTCGTCAGTGTTCTCGCAAGGAATTCAGATTAATTCTCATTATACTTTAACGGCTAAGAATCTCAGATCACTGATAAGCAAATCTTATTAACATACTCTTTGCATACACTACTTTTATTGTAACACTAGTTCATACCCCAACTTTACACCTGTCTTGCAAAACTGATTCTTAGGTACGAAATACGTATTTGGACTTAAAATTTAGACGAAAGCATATAACGTAAATGGGCTGAAATGTTTATGTTCACTTTCTCCAGTGATAGTTTTAATAATCTGGTTGAATAAACAAAATTAAAGGAGATTCTAAACTGTAATCTTAATAATATCTTCTTCACATCTTATACGCGTACCTAATTTAATTAGAGGTCAAACACGACTAGGCTATCATAAAACGTATGTACATAGATATTTCTATGCTAATTTAGATTTTATTACATAGCTATTAAAGTTCAAGAACATCCTTAATGATATTCATCAAACGTCCTAAATTAAGTGCGGGAAGTGAATTAAACAAGTACCCTTTAATAGCTCGATGATATTATGATAAGGCAGCCCACATGCTACTCGCACGCATCCTATATAAAGGCTGTGTACTCATGAGATGCATAAAAAAGGCATAAAATTATAAATAAATAATTTAATTTAATGCACTTGAATGAAATCAATGGAATATTATACTCACAAACCTGCATCTAAGCCTTTACAATCGAATTTATTGTATAGTATTATTCACTTTGTCTTGAAAGTAAAACAGTTAACAAAAGTTTTATCAAATTGAACAAAAAGATTGACAAATTGTATATTATTATTTATTAATATGAATTTTTAACAATAGTATGAAATCAAAAGGGGAATACTAAGTTTAATCAATTATTAGATTTAATGGAATACAGGAAAAGAAAATTGAATTATCCAACATGTGAGCACCCGCCCTACAAATTTGAGATTCAGTGTACAAACGCATCAACGCGGGCGCAGTCACGATGCGCGCGCCGCCCGGCTCCGCGGGTCTCATGCTCCTCGCCATCTATACACCCCTGGTACTCACCACTCAGGACACGGGGTATTACGCCGAAGACGGTTACCATGACGACGTGCTTGACGTGTGAGTTTTCAGTGATCGTGAAGTGCTTTTAATAAAAGTTGTGACAATTAAAAAAAAGTAACCCTATAAAAATAAGTGTACCTATGTAAAAGTCAGGTAATCTAAGAATAGGTATAGGAGCTTAACTTTAATGACGTCATGACACAGATAGTATTTTGATAAATGTGTAAAATACCTAAATACTGAAAAAATCGCATGTAATAAGTTGTACATTATTCTGTGATAACGGGTTTTTATTTAGTGCAACGTGCATTTTCAGTGATAATAGTTGAGGTCATTGGGCTTTTGTTTATCATTAAACTTTGAAATCATTTGTTAATTAATATCAACGAAAATATAGACATAAATTTATAGTCTTTCTTGTCCGTTTTCATTCAAGGTTTTAAAAACATGACCAAAAAGATATAATCAGAAACAACTTCGTACCTTTTGCAAAACTGAAAAATTACAACATTTCGTGTAAAAGATTAACTTTGTTTCAAGATAAGTATTCAATGTACTATACCTACTGATTCCTACTGTCCTGTAATCACTGAATCACTGACATTAGATAATAATTATTACAACTATTACTTATTGGGTGGCTGATCGTGATCCCCATCCCGTCGCGTCCTCATCATAGGTCAATTAATTGATACTTCGTAAGAATTATAACACATCTGAAACATTATCAAAGTGTTTACATTTTTAGTGTAATAATATTGTCTGACATCCTGGCACTAGTTATAATGATATTCCGATTTAAAGCCGAACCCAAATCAGGTTATACGGAAACAAATAGTTATAATAATATTATCAGATCTAACACCGAAAGAATTTTTCAAATCGGACCATTAGTTCCTGAGATTAGCGCGTTCAAACAAAGAAAAAAACAAACTCTTCAGCTTAAGTAATTACAAATAAGTATGGATATCAAAATTTGTTACAATTTATACCCTTCAATAATATTGTTTCCATAATAATTCGCTGACTAGAGGTACTATAAAAGTCACCAGTCTCTGCCCTTGCTCTACCCATTGTAATGGGTTTAACAGTTACGCCACTGCCTATAACGTACTATTATAATATATTCTGTGCTATAACATTTATTGAGAACGTTAATCTGTTTAAAACACAAATCATTAAATTAATTTAATATTCCATCTAGTCCAGATGCCGATGTCATTTCCTCCCGTAATTACTTCATATTATATTACTATGTGCGTCAGAGCGTAATATTTTATTAGCACCAAAATCTTCAAGATCATTTTAAATTGACAACTTTTCCCTTTATAGTAAGTACCGTTATAAGTACGTATCCTTATAGGCTGCAATAAAATTTTGAAGACTCGTGATCATCATTTTGTTTCCGTCGTATAGGTACCTCGAAATCCTAAACTTGTTATAACTTATAACAACGTAATTTATGTTTCAGTAAATAATTGTCTGAGTGCCAATCTAGGTTTCATTGCCTAATTTCAAAAGAAAATAAAAAATTTCAATGCATTCTGCAAGATTCACTAAGAGCAAGTCGTCCCTGATCCACAAACTATTTCTGTTCCATGCAAAAATAGAATCTCTTAGTCATATTCTTTCTGTATTTTGATTGATGTCTCAGCGTTGTAATTTCCTTATCTATAAGTAATACATAATTATCATTTTCTCAAGCAGGAAAGACTTTCTCATCCGGTGACATCTTTAATGTACCTTACTAATATAATAACTAATGACTGATACTTAGGTCTTAGCCGATTGAATAAAACAGTTAAGGATGCCAACATCTTCTCTAACTCTTTATTTTTAAGGCGTTCGTTATTTATATCTAAAACTTAAATCAACTTATATGTTTTTAATCATTAAATAAAAACAGCAAGATTAATGTAGCAGCAGTGCAGTGTCTTGAAAAGTATTTTAGATTGATGGTTATGCAGTGGAGCTACTCCAATAGCAATATGACCTAGCTAACATTAATCAAAAGTGAATGAATAATAAAAGAAAATACTTAGATAAAAAGATTCTAAACGCAAAAGTATTGTTGAAAATTGAAGTAATAGTAATCTGTTCAGTGTGCTATTGATTAGCGAGGGCAGAGTTGTGTTTGTTCAATTGATTAGTCACCTTCTTAATCATTCTGAGCCTAATTACACTAAAGTTTCTTTTTCTCACAAAAGCTTTTAATATCGGACCATAGCAAAAGCGATACTTGTATTAAATTTTCGAAACTATTTTTTATAATATCAATAGTCAATACCTTGATAATAATTGATAACTACACGGAGAACATAACTGTCCGGAAGTAAATTACAAGCACCGTTGTATAATGATGGACGTTATGAGTTGCATAACGTCATGGACTTCGGGGAAGCGAGATCAAAGTGTTATTTATATCCTTACTGGCTATACGAATATAGTTTATAACAGGGCATTGTATGCAGACCGCCATCATAATTACTCTCACTCCAATTCACTGCAGGTCGTTGAACCCTTGCACTTGTTTTACCATCTTTGGTATTGTTTTTAAAACTTGCAAGGGTCTTGGTAATCGCGTAAATGTTATGTGGGCCTGTATTGTGAGCTTTGTCTAGGCAAGTTTAGTTTTAAAGAACTTGACAAAATCAAATTATTTTGAAATAACAGAGGAAACATATTAGGTACATTTTATAAACTTGTTTTAAATATTAAACCGTTAAAATAAATGTTTGAGTTTGAGTTAATAATAATTAACTCAAACTCAACTCATCTAATCCAAGCTGGAACAAATCCATGAAATTCAGAATCTAGAAAATCGATCTAATCGTTCTTGAATTAGGTAGATTATTATCTATAAATAGAAAATCATTGATTTTTTCTATTGCAAGAGTAGGTACTATTTTGCTTTACCAGGAAAAATATTACTTATACATATTCACTATTTTGGCACAAAGATATTAAATTCCAAAAGTTAAATGGAATTACTCTGTCCTGATAAGTGGAACTGATGATTTCATATGAATTTGTTCTCGTAATTATGATAAGATAAAACTACGTCATTGTTTGCGCGTTGTACATACCTAATATTGTATTTTGTATACATAGTAAACTACTTACAGTCTTACACACTACTATGAAATTATGAATGATGAGTTTCAGATAGTCTTTTAACAAATAAGCTGTAAATCCAGTCTATATCTCGACAGATTTAGTCTTAGCACAGAATATAATAATAAAGATAATAAACTTTTTTTTTCTAATTTTATTTAAGGACTGAGATAATAAATTAATAAACTGGTTTATATATTACTACTAGCGGTCCGCCCCGGCTTCGCCCGTGGTACATATATGAAAAATAGATGTTGGCCGATTCTCAGACTTACCCGATATGCACAGAAAATTTCATGAGAATCGGTCCACCCGTTTCGGAGGAGTATGCAGACTAACATTGTGACACGAGAATTTTATATATAAGATGATGTACTTAGTTATTTAAGGAGTTAAGTTCTGCGACCCATTATTTGCTAATAAGATGATGATGAACACGAAAATAATATATTTTTCATTAACATTTTGTTATTTTTATATCCAACTAGCGGTCCACCCTGGCTTCGCCCCTGGTACATAATATTTACGTTTTCTCTACATAAGAACCATCCTCGTACTTCAAGGAATATAATAAAAAAAGAATTATCGAAATCGGTTCAGCCGTTCTCGAGTTATGCGCTTACCAACACATTTTGCGATTCATTTTTATACAGGGTGACTGGTAATTCGACGTGATCCTTCAAATGGGTTATACCTACTAGAGGTCATTTGCAACAAATTAAGTCCAGTTAACCAGGGGCAAAAATGGATGGTTATTGAGCTATGCCGGTTTTTTGATTTTTAAGAAATTTTCTGCCTTTTTACCAAAAATAATTAATTATGAAAAAACTACTACACTGTTAACCAATGAAAGAGCGATCACTTTAAAAAAAATCTTGCCCAAAACTTGCATTACCTTAAAAATTGAAAGGGTCTTAAGGTGGAATAAAACTTATTTTTGTAGTAAATTTTCCATAAGTAGTTGATTATTATTTATTATTCGAAAAAATGTAGTAAACTTGGTGTACAAATTAAAGACGTAAATTCCTTGTTTCATAAGCTTTCTAAAAAGGCACAAATGTTACCTACTTTTGCATGGGATTGAAATAAAAAGATCAAAGACGTAATTTAATTTTGATCAAAAAACCGTCATAGCTCAATAACCATCCATTTTTGACCCCTGGTTAACTGGACTTAATTTGTTGCAAATGACCTCTAGTATAACCCCTTTGAAGGCTCACGTCGAATTACCAGCCATCCTGTATATAAAAGAAGATGGTGCTTTTTAAAGGGATTTTAATAATGGTACATAATACCATGGACGAATAAATATATAGGACTGATGAACGTCATACTAAAGATCGTACCCCGTAATTTCAGCTTATTGCTAGATGGCGCTCTGATTTGAGCTTATTATTTAATTTGCAGTTTTAAAAGCGCCACCTAGTGACCAATTTTAGAACTAAGGAAACAGCAAACTATCGATTTTCAATTATTACATCTAGAGGGCGTTGTTTTAAAAACTCCGGTGTTTTTGAATTATTATTTTAGTTTTTAGGGAGCATCTAAGGAAGTGAGTACCTACCTACCTTTAATACGATTTCGACACCCGCTACAAACATTCGACATAGTGATCAGAGTAGTGTATATAATATAATTATATTATATATACATATTCTTTATTTTCTGTTAAAAAAAATTTCTATATCTTTTTTCTTCTTAAGTATTCCCTTGTAAACAATATTATTTATATGACCATAAAATACGGGAAAAGAAAAAAAAAATGTGGATGTACAGCGATGATTTGAACCAGCATCTATCGATTTTAAAGTACGAGACTCAACACAGCTACAGGCACTTATACGTCTTACATTGAAAGGAGATTGCCCAAGTGACTATGGCATTTGGTATCGCAATCAAACTTATTGTGTCAAGATGAAATATAGCTCAACTTAGATTACAAAATAAAAGACAGATGGAGCGTTGCCGAACTAAACCGAATGATTTATCGTCATTTTCAATAAAGCTATGTGTGCTGTCATTTCGCCGCTGCACTGTACGTACACGGTGCTTCTGTGTGCGTGTAATGTTACCAGATATTGAAAAATTTCCCAAATTTTTCCCCGACTACGGAAAAAAGAGGGTTATGTTTTTCGAGTTTATGTATGTATGTATTTTCTTGGACCGATTTTGAGTTGTGAGGTTTCATTGCAATCATCTGAATTATGATGTTAGTGGCGGTAGTGACGTAGGCTATATACATAAATTATTAGCAGTCAAGTTTTAATTTTTATTTTAATATTATTTCGGGTTTGTTGATATTTTTTTTATAATATTGTAAAAATTATTTTATTAAGTATATAAAGTACCTGCCTACTAAAGTTATATGTATATGGAAAAAATAATTGTTTTCAATTTTTAATTAAATAAATTACATAAAAAAATGTGTGCGTGTACTAGTGTACACACGTAAGAAGTAAAACTTCTTTATGGCCTTATTTTTCAAAAAATAATTTGCAACTTTACAGAAATACGTCGAATCACGCGTGGTATGGACAAGAAAAATATGGCACGTAACGAAACGAAAAAATGTTACACTAAATTTTTTTCCATACCCGATAAAGAAGTTTCACTTCAAAAATTTTCAATATTAACTATAATAATTATATTATTTTTTATTTTTCAAAATATATGAATGCAAATAGCGGTAGTTTTTAGTCGAGAATACGGGACATTTTATTTTCATCATATACATCATGGAGTTCACATAAATTAAATCGCTAGCGAAAACGACTATGGCGTTTTTAAGCTTTATAAAAGTAACAAAATAATGTATTATGCTTATTAAAATAATCTAATAATGATCATGAACCTTTAGTGCACTTTACAAATAATCACATTCACGATCGAAAAATCCAACAGCATTACCCTGAAGATCTTTTAACCGTTTTACCGTTTTACCAATAAAAATGGCAAATTCATTTTCTAAATACTGGCAACATACGTTGAAGTTTTGTATTCCTTCATATCTGTAAAATTATTATTCGTATAAAGAAATAAATCAGCCAAATAATCTACAGAAAACCTGTGAAACGATGTTTTATCTTTTTTTTTTGTTTTCGGGAATAAATTTTAGAGCGTTTTATTATCACAAGACAGCATTTTTTTACTAAAATTGCAAACCCTTTTTGACGTATTGCATGACACTATATGCGCTATAGCACTGGACAGCGTTCCCAACCGTACGATAATTATCGTACAAACACGATAATTTGGTGCCTACGTACGATGTACGATAGCATGTTATTATCGTACGCTGATTTTACGATAATTTCTATCAGGCAAAATTCGAGAATTTATATTATTTCACCCATACAAATATGAAATTTTGACGTGTTTCATATCGAACTTTCATGGGAACAGTGAAATTTTGTCAGATTGAATTTTAAACTTGGCGCGTTTATTGAACATTAAAGTGGAAATGGAATCGGTTCAGGTCTGTAGTCTGTACCACGCGTAAAACCAAAGAGTATAATAAATATTATGGCACGTAAAACGTTTGGGTTTCAGTGTCCCGTTGATTTGACAGCGGTAGTTAAACAAAGATTAAACTATAGAGAACTTGCATACTTATCAATATTACAATTTATATGATTTATTTATTTATAATTGACTTTATTCTAAAAAGTACGATAATTTCGAACCAAAAACGCCTAATGTACGATAATTTTACGCCCCTGGTACGATAATCAGCTCACTTCAGGTTGCTAACACTGGCACTGGAGCAGCGACGTAGGTATTTGCTTTTGATTTCGTATTTTCTTTGACAAGGGCGACGGGCGGTTGTCATGCTCCATCTGTATTTTATTTTGTAATCTAAGTAGCTCAATTTAAAGCTTGATGTTAGTACTTTTAGAAACGATTAAAGTTTTTATGTAAATAAGTCGCAGTTCACGACAATAAAAATAAAACAATAGTTTTATTCAACGCTTCAAAAAAATACTTTATCGAGTTTATACTAACGATGAACGTTAAGTTTTACATTTATTACATAGGTAATATTTTAATTTACAAGACAAATGTGAAAAGTAAATCGTAATAAACATTATTTCAAAATAAATAACGTCGAACAATGCGTCGAACACATTCATTCAACTATGACATATGACGCAGGACGCTTGCAAGAGAGATAGATATATGTGTCAAAACAGAAACTTTTACTTTTATTTCTATTTATTCGGTATAATTACGACTTAATAGTGATAAATATGATCATTATAAATACAAATAGGAATTAACAATATCACGAACACGTGACACAACTAGTATTTTACCGATTCCATACGTGGTCATACATGTTTCAAAAGAATAACTTTTACTATTATTTCAATTTATCCGGTATAATTAAGACTTAATATTGATACATATGATCATTATAAATACAAATAGGAATTAACAATATCACGAATACGTGGCACAACTAAAATTTTACCGATACCACCCGTGGTCATTCTCCAAAAATTGTTCGAGTATTTCTTTGATAAATACAGTTCATAGCAACGCGGTGGTGGAGCATCATAGAGTAACTTATATAGGATTGTGGAGCATCTTAAGGAAGAGAGTACCTTTAATAAGATTTCGACACTCACTACAAACATTCGACATAGTGATCAGAGTAGTGTATATATAATATATATTATATATATTCTTTATTTTCTGTTAAAAAAAATGTCTATATCTTTTTTCTTCTTAATTATTCCCTTGTAAACAGTATTATTTATATGACTATAAAATACGGAAAAAGAAAAAAAAAATGTGGATGTACGGCAATGGTTTGAACCAGCATCTATCGGTTTTTAAGTACGAGACTCATCAATACAGCTACGGGCACCTATACATCTTACGTTGAAATTTATGCTCTAATTGTTCGAGTAATTCTTTGACAAAAACAGTTCATAGCAACGAACGTGGTCCATGGTCTTAGATCATTAAGTAATGGATGGAGTACGCTGGCAAATGTTCTAACTAAACTTTCTGCTGATTTTGGTGCGGGGAAGGTAACTCACACTATTGAAACACAATCACACATTCACAAAAATAATTTGTGTCACGAAAGTCGTAAAAATTTATGACCTTTTAAGCGACGAGTTTTTAAATTCAACTCTATCCTTAAGTTCATAAAGATTAAATTTGTATTTCATTCCAAGTTGTCTCGTGGGGAGTGCGGTTCAATATCGCGTTCTAAATTCAACTTTATAACTTAGATCATAAAGATTAAATTTGTATTTCTTTAATGCCTCAGCCCCCGGAATCACAGACACAATAGAAAATCTATTGTGTCATGGGCCGTGGTCCGATCGGGCCGCTCGGTGGTCAAGGGGCTAAAAGATAGACTCGTAAGAGCGTTTTCACATTATCCGATCCGATATCGGATATCGGAAGCCGATAGCCGATATCCGATATCGGAGGGAAGTAAAATGTATGAAATATGTACCTGTCTTTCACATTGTCCGATCCGATATCGGATATCGGAGCCGACACCGATATACCCGTGAGCTATCGGACGATAATGTTCAGTGTTGCCAACACAATTTTCGAAAAGGCAGTATACCAACAGCAAAAAAGCACTAGTTTGTGTATTTTCAGTCTTATAGGGCGCTAAATCTTTAAAAAAATTCTTTGCTTTAACCTAAAATCCTTTCTATTAAAAGAAACCTTTTTTTTATTAAGAAAACACACGTCACATCATAGGTACTACATGAACTTTTATAAATGTATATAATGAAAAAATGACTAAATGACTAGGTACGTCTTGTTAAAAATACATTTCATAGATTTTGAAAGGTATTTACTGATACATAATATTATGTATTACTAAAATTATTAACTAATACTAGGTTGTAGTAGGTATTGATATAAATTTATTTAATTTATAATGTGTTAACATACCTATACTATACAAATGACCGATATCAAAACTATTTAGTAAATAGCACATCTACATAATATGCAGTAATTAATGATATCAAATCTTTTTACATTTTACTTTTCTTTTTTTGAAGTTGTTTTTTTTTACGTAGTTATTTTTAATGTATGTACAACTATGATCTATCATTTGATTTTTTTTTAATTATACCTTTATTATCAACTGGCAATTTAGTTTAGTTTTCTCTAAAAATTTCTGGCAACACTCATGATGATATCGGAAGGATTTTATCGGACAATGTGAAAGGGAAAATTTTATCCGATATCGGATATCGGCTATCGGTGTCCGATATCCGATATCGGATCGGATAATGTGAAAACGCTCTAACTCGTAAGGAATGCGGTTCATTATCGCGTTTTAAATTCAATTTTATCTCTTAGTTCATAAAGATTAAATTTGTATATTTTCTTTCCATCATAGTCTCATGGGGCATTGGGGCCGCATCAATGATCGAGTAAACGACTCGATTATTTGTCTTGATCATATCGCTAAACGATACATCGACGATTATTAGAAATTGCATTTAATTAGAAATGTACGTTAAAAAAATATACACAAATGAAAATATTCCATCTTTTTAGGGTTCCGTAGCCAAAATGGCAAAAACGGAACCCTTATAGTTTCGTCATGTCCGTCTGTCCGTCTGTCCGTCTGTCCGTCTGTCACAGCCGATTTACTCGGAAACTATAAGTACTACAGTGATGAAATTTGATGGGAATATGTGTTGTATGAACCGCTACAAAAATATGACACTAAATAGTAAAAAAAAGAATTGGGGGTGGGGCCCCCCATACATGTAACTGAGGGATGAAATTTTTTTTTTCGATGTACATACCCGTGTGGGGTATCAATGGAAAGGTCTTTTAAAATGATATAAAGTTTTCTAAAAAACATTTTTCTTAAAGTGAACGGTTTTTGAGATATCAGCTCTCAAAGTCGTAAAAAGTATGTCCCCCCCCCTCTATTTTTATAACTACGGGGTATAAAATTCTAAAAAAAATAGAGGTGATGCATGCTAATTAACTCTTTCAACGATTTTTGGTTTGATCAAAGTATCTCTTATAGTTTTTGAGATAGGTTGATTTAACTGTAATTTATTATATTTGCTGCTACGGAACCCTTTGTGCGCGAGCCCGACTCGCACTTGGCCGGTTTTTTAATATTCGACATGTTTGAATTGCTTCTGCAAGGCTTGACAGTGCAAAACGGCATTTTTAGCGGAGCACTCGCAGACGTCCTTTCGATGTTTTAGCCTAGGAAAACGCAGAGACGCCATCTTGAATTGTTTTACCCCACCAATCTATTCAACAACCCATAAAAAAGAGCATCTCAGGCAAGGTAATTTTTAAAACATAATTTTATATCTTCTTCTTCTTATATATAAAAATGAATCGCAAATTGTGTTGGTAAGCGCATAACTCGAGAACGGCTGAACCGATTTCGATAATTCTTTTTTTATTATATTCCTTGGAGTACGAGGATGGTTTTTATGTAGAGAAAAAATAAATATTATGTACCACGGGCGAAGCCGGGGCGGACCGCTAGTTACAAATAATTATTGGAATATGAAACTTATACAGTTTACTCTTATAAAGTATCAAATATTTCAAATCACGAAAACGACAGTGCACGCACAATAATCTTTTTTTAATTCGTTTTGTTTTTGGGACGAGGAGCGATACACCCGTCCTTCCAAGAGCGCTTCTCTATATTCTACTATATTACTTGCTCTGTGGCGCTTCTGAGCGCGGTCTGACGACCCGCGACTCGCGAGAGCAAAATGTATGAAGAAATCGACAAGTATTTTTAATTTAGCTAGTAATTGAAATAAAATTTTGATTTAGATACAAAAAAATTATCAGAATCTATAAAAGACTATATATCCCTCAATAATTGGTGCAACCGTAATAAAATGGACCTTAATCCTAAAAAATGCTTCTTAGTAAGATTTTCACGCAAGATAAATCTGATACGCCACAATTATCTTATAAAATCTGAGATTGTCCAAGAGCAAGAGCAAATAAGAGACTTAGGTATCATTTTCGATAATAAATTAACTTTCGTCCCACATATACACCATATTGTTACACGTGCGGCCAAAATTTTGGGCTTTTTGATTCGCAACATGAAAGGTCTACAAAACGCTACATCAAAGATATCTTTATTTAACAGCCTAGTCCGTAGCATTTTGGAATATGGCTCCGTGGTCTGGAGACCACACTATGCGTGTCATTCCTTACGTGTGGAAAGGATCCAAAGAAGATTTTTATTGCACCTAGTCTTTACAAGTGGTAAATCAAAGAAACAGCTACCGTCTTATAAAAAACAACTTTCTTTTTTTAAAATGACTTCTTTGGATAATCGTAGAGTTATGCTAGACGTTCTTTTTGTATCAAAATTGTTTAATAACAAAATCGATTGTCCTCAAATACTGCAAAGACTCAACATAAGAGTGCCTTCTAGGTACCCACGTAAGGCTTTGCTACCACTCTGTCCTCCTCTTCGCAGAACTGTCTCGGGCCGTAATTCTCCAGTTCCAAGATTTTGTAATACTATTAATAAACACTGTGAGCTTTTCGACATTTTTTCGGACTCCCCCAGCAAACTCCGTAAAATTTTTCAAGATTTTTCTTTTAATGGATGATGTTTAACTGTATATGCATATTTTTTTTTCTGTTTTTATTAATTTTCTTTTTTTATGTACTTAAAAAATAAACTGGTTTAACGTTTTTGCATGCGGTGTTTGCCAGTAAGTGTTTGTTACATTAACCATGTTTGTTTATTTTGTGTATCTAAACTTTTGTAAAAATGTAAAAATGTAAACAAACGTTGGTAAACCAATAAATAAATAAATAAAATAAATAAATAAATAATTTATAGGAAGATAGATTAGGCTTTTAATTTTCTTAAAATTGTACCGTTTTAGACCCCATTTTTTTGCATTTTATGCGATCATTGTGCTGGGAAAATCGTATTTCAGCGACAATTTTGTATGACGTCGTACAATTTTTATAAGATGATCGTAGAACTGAATATATTATTATCTTTAATTTAAGATATTACTTTTTTCTCATGCTTTGAGTTAAAATTGTACCGTAAAATAGCGTTTTTTGTTAAAAATCTGTAATAGCACCCTTATTGTGGTGCTTTTTTTTGCTGACACATACACACACACGCACACTCTCTCTCACACACATACACACACACATACGCTTATCCACCTGTCCAATAGGCATGACGACAGTATCCATAAATGTTCGAATTAGTGTTTCTAAGGGAATATGTATAATATATAAATTAAAAATAGTGATTTAGAAATATTAAAAACATTAAGATTAATGAGATTATCAATAAAATAAAACATTGAAATTCTGCAGTCGGCCATTTTGACTAAAACACGCGTGACGTCACGTCTACGTAAACAACTCACAACAACTTCGCGGCAGGTATATTTTGTTGTTATGAATATGCTGAGAATACGCATTTTTATTTATTTTCTATTTTTTTACGTATGCTTTATCGACTTAGATCAGAAATATAATTGCGAATTCACGAATATGTGGTTCGGGTTTCTCTGCGTCAAATTAATACAATCATTTCATATTATTTTCTCACTTTAAACAATTACTAACACTTTTTTTGGGTATTATTTTTATGTAGATTCACATTGCAATACTGCACACCACTTATAAACTTTGAAATTAGATTCTATAACACTTTATAATTAAATATTTGTTTAATTTTACTTCGCTATGCATACAGATAATTACGTATTTACGTAAGAGTGACGTCACGCCTACGCCATGACACCTGTGAGCTGTTTTAGCACAGTTAATAAATATTTTTTGAAAAATGGCTTTTATCTTCGTTAAATTTAAGTATATTAGCGAAATATAGGGTTTTTCTTGTTTAATAAACGTATACACACATTATGGAAGAGGTTTTGAAAATCTTTCGTCATGCCTATTCATGTATCGTCATCACTACATAGTATAAAACAAAGTCGCATTCTCTGTCCCTATTTCCCTATGTCCCTATGTCCCTTTGTACGCTTAAATCTTTGAAACTACACAACGGATTTTGATGCGGTTTTTTTTAATAGATAGAGTGATTCAAGAGGAAGGTTTATATGTATAATAACATCCATTAAATCGTGGAGAAGTACTGTTATTTTTGAGGTTTCTAATGTGATGTCGTAAATAATTACATTTTTTCCGCTTACATTGCAAACGCAGGCTGAACCCTACGAGTTTTATCAAAATAATGTACTAAGTATTGTACACATTGAAAAGGTCTACAGAAAAGTCCGCGATGGCATATGTCTATCTCTTATGGATTACCCACAATAACTTTTTTTTGTCATTTACTTTTTACGTCAAATAATGGCTAATTTTCGAAGCGATTTAAACCAATACAGCATTAATCCATAACCAATTAAATACCTTGAATACATTGTTCATTTAATATAGATCTATATGGCCCTTTACACCGTATGATTTAAGTGAATATTTTCGAAGATATTGCAGATTTAAAAATTGCGGGACGTACCGTTTGCAGCGGTACCGGCCGGCCGGGCCGCTATGTTTTTATATACAACGTTTAAAGTTTTTCTGTAGTGTATTTAGTATCAGCATTGCACCCGTGCGAAGCCGGGGCGGGTCGCTAGTATATTATATATATATTATATTTATAATTAACTAGTAATTTTTATTCTTTAATTGTTATTAATCTGTAACTAGAATATTCTGTTTACGTATTTTATAATACTTGTATGAACTCATAAGGGAAGGCACTGTTTTCTGAGACACAGGTATTAACCTAGTTCAGAAGGCAGAGCAAAATTGTGAACTAAGTATGTAAAATTTGCTAATAAATATTATTTATTTATTTTTTTTTTGTAATGAATTTACTACGCTACTGTATTTTCTTTGTTTTAGACTTTAGTTCAATACTTAATTAAACACCCATACAATTTTGTCACGAGTCGCCTCTGGTCAAACTAACCGTTATTAGTAGGGAATGCAATCCCGATCCCGCGGGATCCCGATCTCGCGAGATCTCGTGTCTTTTTTCGGGATCAATCCCGACGCATCATATGACGAGATCCCGTTCGAGATTGACGGGATTGGGCGGCAGTGGTCAGCGACGCAACATACAACCATTATATCGTAAAGAACCAAACCAAGCAGATATTAATAGAGATAAACTACGATAAGATGGCGCGCCCCTCCAAAATTCAAAACGTTTGCAAGTATTTGTGAAAGTATTTACAATGCACCACCAAGATTCACAACGCATGTGTGCGTAATGAGACGGCCGTCAAACAAAAACAAATCCACGGATTTGTTGCTCGACTAGTCACGCTCTAATCGCTCATTATTATTAGTAATGGCGCTGCACTGACGTATTCTATGAAAACGACACGTGCGTTGTCTTGGGCGCTCGGCAACTTATGATTAGTTGACCAACAAATCTGGACGTAAAGTAAACTAAAGACGAATACGTACAACTACATACAAACTCCTTCGTAAGGATGTCACTACACACATTGAAACAGTAATTTGGAGGGGCGCGCCATGTTATCGTAGTTTATCTCTACGGCAGTACTAATCGAAGATGACTTGCCTCTTTCAATGATCGCAGAAGATTTGAATTTACGTGCTGCACAAACTAATAAATCGCTTCAAGAGGAATTAGAAGAAACTCTGCGAGCTTCTAAAAGTCCCTTTGCACGTATATCCACGTCTACAAGCTTAGACAAATTAGAATCTACCATTAAAAAAGAAATGGATTTGTTTGAATGTGGAGGAACAAAGGGGTGATTTTTGCAGTTTGCATATGATTGCTTCGCCACGCTATTGCCAACCAGCGTTGAGTCGGAGAGGGCATTCTCAGCAGCGGGGTACATTGCAACGGACATTAGATGCCGTTTAGCAGATGAAACTATTAATACCCTTTGTTTTATAAGGAGTCATTTTCAAAATCACTCTTTTTCCTAATTCCTTTGAAATAAGCTTATTGTTTTGATTACCTAATTTACCTACGTTAATTTCCTTACAACCTGATTATTATTTAGTTGGTAAGATTAAAGAATAAAGGTTTTTATTTTCTTTCGAGTAATATATTATTTTAGTTAACCTCACTATCACAAACAAGCAGTTATTTGCTTTTTCAGTCATCTGAATTCAACATTTTGACGTGACAACGTCTTATAATTCGATAGAGCCGGCTGCACACACGATAAAACATAAGTCATTCGGCGTTACCTCACTCTGAGGCGTTTTTTTTTAATTAGACGGGATCCCGAAAATTCCGGGATCCCGCGGGATTGATATTTCTAATCCCGCGGGATCCCGAATTTGCAATCTCGAGTCGGGATTGCATTCCCTAGTTATTAGTGTTACGTTTACTCAAAATACAAAAATGAAGAAAGTATTATTTTACGCTTATTAAATCTTTAAAACTAAAACAAAATGATGTGGAGGTAGGGAGGTGGATTTCCTCAATCGAAAAAGGGAGAGCCTAGTCTACTCGACCGGCCGGCCGTAAAGGCCCCGATTATTGATGGCGGAAAGTTGTATATATGCTCTGTAGCGAAAACATTTCGCTTGCGCGATTCAGAGCAAAAAATTACATTTAAATAAAAATATTTTTTTGCGTATTATATTTTATTATATTTTACATATTATATTTTACATATTATATTTTACGTTATAGTTTACGTTTTTTGCGTATTATATTTGACGTCAAGATACTATTTGGCACATTGATTTTTTTAGTAGCGACATCTCTTAGCTTCATTAAACCGACTTAATGCTCTAAGGCGACATCTATTTCTTAAACGTATAAAAAAGCTTATAAAAATGCCAAATGCTACTGTGAGTGACATCTATCGACAAAATTGGGAACTGAGAAATGAGTTACGTTTTTTACTATGGCGATTGTAAGTCTTCTTGAATATATTAGTCTATGATAATACATATATACGGATAAATTGGAAAATGTAAACGCCAACGTCCATACCACGTTGAATACACCGGTTCTCGTCCGATCACCGAAGTTAAGCAACGTCGGGCGCGGTCAGTACTTGGATGGGTGACCGCCTGGGAACACCGCGTGATGTTGGCTTTTTGCTTTGTTAATGTATTTTATATTAATTTTTGTTCAATCGTTTTTTCATTAGCTTTAATTAATTGATTTGTTAAATGATAACTTTTCTTATTATTCACTTTCTACTGTGACTTTCTACATAAGTTCTAAGTACTTACCTACTAAAATAAGCAATCCTATTGATTATTCCAGATGAACGGATTACGGACAGAAGCACAGACAAACAAAAAATATATTAAAAGGCTGTTCTGTAAAACACAATACACGTTTTAGAAAACCCATTTAAATTACTGACACATACTTGAATTTGCTAAAAACGTTCTTAGTTATATATTTTACTCTCAAAAACTCTTGACCCCTACATACTAATAGGAAACCATTTTAGAACCATGTCTATAATGTATCCTAACAATTAAAATAATCTTCATACTTTATGTTGCAGGATAGACAAAAGTGCAGAATGTCCTACAGACCGAGTCCTACGATCGCGGGAGACATGCAGGGTAGGCGGCGCCGATGTCCAGTGCATACAACTGCATTGCTGCGAAACGCACAATTATATCGCTGGCCGGTGAGAAATCATATTTTTTTTACTTGTAGTAATTTCACAGAATACATAATATGTAGTAGCTAAACGCTACAGAACGGACACTCTCACACACGCTAGTCACAAATGTGCCAACCATAAAGCGTTAACACACACATATTTTGCAGTCTCTACAGTGTGACTGTCAAAACGATAATTTTGTATGGAGTGTCCGGGGTGTGGTAATATGCTAATATTCAGTTGTCAATATTGAAACCATGAAACTGTGTCGGATCGCTGAACGACAGTTGAACATCGAGCACAATTAAAAGAATATTATGAAAATTCATCTTATGTGGTGCAGACTCTGTGATTATTTATACATAGGACCGCTTAATTAATTTAAAAAAAAAATCATTCTGTATCGCAATTGAGCAAATTGAAGTGAATAACCATATTTCCGGCATCCCGGTTTAATTTAGTGTGCTTTTTGAAAAAAAATGGCATTTTAGCAACTTTAGGTAGGAACCTGCCATACTTCTCATGATGTTATAATAATAATTATAGTAGTTTCCATAAAAATATGTTTATTTCTTTCAGATGTGTCCCAAAAACCGTGGACCCTTGCAGCTTGCGGCTGTGCGAACAGGCGTGTGAGGTGAAAGAGGACCGCATGTGGTGCACCTGCTACCAGGGGTTCAGCTTCAGCGAGGACCATTATAGGAGGAAGACGCAGCCTTATTGTATAGGTGGGTTATATATTTTGTTATATTTAATTCATACAATATGTAAATTGTAAAAGATACGGACATAATTATTTGCTAGAGGTATTTTTTGCATTAGTGAAAAAAATTCAGAACAAATTTGTATAACACAAAACGTTCCATAATTTTACATAAGAATATACATAACTAATTATTAATTATAACAGATATGCAAGATCTTTGTAAATTATAACGAACTGACTGAGCCGACACGTTGTCTTCACATTTTATGAGTTTTCGGCGCATTTTTTTTTTTTAGTTTTTCTATCGTAAGATCCTTCTCCTGACAATAACGAACACATCAAAATAAGAATTATCGAAATTGGTCCAGCCGTTCACACATAATGTCGCGTGACCACAGAACTATATCAAGCGTGACCAATGGAAATAGGCACTCATTTTTATAGAGATTATTAAGATTATGTAAATCACCAAAAATATGATACAAAATTTCATAGATATTAACGCCAACGTCCATACCACGTTGAATACACCGGTTCTCGTCCGATCACCGAAGTTAAGCAACGTCGGGCGCGGTCAGTACTTGGATGGGTGACCGCCTGGGAACACCGCGTGATGTTGGCTTTTTGCATTTTTTTTTAATTTATTACAACCTCGTATTTATTTTATTCAGGATTAAAAGAAATCAATATTTCGCAAGGTAATTTAGTATTTGTTTTTTTTTTCAGACATAAACGAGTGTTTAGATAACAATGGTGGGTGCGACCAGAAGTGCGTCAACGACCCTGGTGGCCACCACTGCGAGTGTGTGCCGCCCTTTACCATCGCTGATGACGGTAGGAAGTGCATCCGCCCTGTGGTTACTGTGCCGGTAAGATATAAGGCTTCTAGTAAATGTATAAGAAACTTATTATGATAAACAACTTTATTTGCTCATTGGTGTCTTCTTATAAAACAACTGATTACAATTTAATTTGAAGAAAGTCATATAATCTAATTATGTACCTATTTGTATTGCCGCCATAAACATTTATCTATCGACATTATAATTATTGATTGAGTTACATTGGTTGTTGTTCCATGATCCACACAGATAAAAAAATGGACTATTCAACACAAAAATATTTTTTTAATTTGAATCAGCACTTCCTGAGTAGAAGTTAACTGCTTTATAATGTCAGCTGTTAGTGTACTAGTGTAGTATTAAATTATCTGTGGTGTTAGTAAATTAAATTGGAAAGAATATTCCCAAGAGACGCTGCTGCTCATCCGCGCGGCATCGCGTCGCTACGCGCCGATTGTAGTTAGTTATTAATTATTATATTATCTGTGGTGTAATAAAAGGAATATTTCCAGGAGCCGCTGCCGCTCGTCCGCGCGGCGTCTCGCTGCTACGCACCGTGCGACACCGTGTCGTGGCTCTCCCGCAAGGTGAAGCTGCTGAGTGATCAGCTGCACTCCACGCAGGCGGCGCTCAAGAAGCTGCTAGATAACCCTGCACTGAAGGGAGAAGGTGGGTTTAGGAAGGAATTGAGCAATTCCATTAGTATGTAATATTATAATACTATGCAATATTATGCAGTTTTTTAGCAATATTTTATTTTATGTATTCATAAAAATAAATATCTTCGGCAAACGACTTATCAATAGATGTCAATAGTAGAAACTAGAAACATTGTTAATTTGTTAGTAATCCGTGGAAAAACTAAAATAATAAAATTCGGTTTAAAATTTGTCAGAAAAAAAGTATAGTTATTAATTAATCACAAATATGAAAGTCGTAAAAAAGCAAATTAAATTTTATTAAAAAAATAAGCAAAAAGCCAACATCACGCGGTGTTCCCAGGCGGTCACCCATCCAAGTACTGACCGCGCCCGACGTTGCTTAACTTCGGTGATCGGACGAGAACCGGTGTATTCAACGTGGTATGGACGTTGGCGACATCTTTAATAAAAATGTTGAACCAAAGTTTCATGAATCACTGATAAAGTTGTTGATAACTTTTCAATACTAAAGGGCCAATTTTTCAATGCTTGGATAAAATTTATTCGTCGAATAATGTATAAAACTACCATTTAAAAAAAAACGTATTCTAATTGCCCGTATTTGACAGTTTACGTGACATTTTAATATTATTGTGTAATACTTTATTGGACGTAAGATTGGACGGATAAGTTTTAACCAAGCATTGAAAAATCGGCCCTTAATGATATTTTATTTTTAGGCTGTTTTTAGGTACAATTTAATAATTTTAATTTGCACTTTGCAGATACATATTATGCTGATCCAGAAGTTGTGAAATTGTCTGTAAAGTCGTAATATTGGATTTAAATAATAACATGAGTTTTAACATCTAAGACAAATATAACCTAGTAGACTTATGATAGCCATAGCATAGACAAATATATGGTTTTAATATTTTTACTTCTGATTACAAATTAAATTCTTTATTTTCAGGCGACGACCGGTTCGCGGAGGGCACGTATGCATATCGAGTGCTAGACGCAACAGCGCCGCTAGAGGGCGGCTACTGTAGGTGCGAGAGAGGGCCCAGGGTGAGAAAATAAATATTAAAAACTAATAAAAAATGTTTTTATCAACAGTAACATTGTAAAAAAGAAACATTAGTCTGTTTCTTTGAAATTAACACAGTGACACGGGCAATATTTTGTTTTGTCTTTATCCCGTGTTATCCGGGCGGAGCCGCATCAAGCTGGTAGGTACTAGGTACTTGGTAGTTGTTAATAATCCGACATAATGAATTGTAATATAAATAAATTAGCTACTTTGTATATTTAGAAATTAAAGACATTTAACGGATTTTAAATGCGATTTATTTATTATATTATTTTCTCCACGTTTCGAACACTTTACAGCGAGCGTGGTCACGAGTAGACTTTAATTTCCAAATGTAGGTATAATACTCGCGTAAAATCTAACACTAGAAAATACTTTGTGTAATAAGTGAATTCATATTCATATAAATAATAATAGGCAAATTCAAAAATTAACGTTGTTTGATAAAATATATTATTTATTGAAATCTTCGAATACAAATTACGTCTCGCGTTTCTTCAGGGTCCACCAGGGCCGCCAGGTATGGAGGGACCGAAAGGCGACACCGGGCCCCGAGGGCCGCGCGGGTCGAGAGGCCCCAACGGCTCTATGGACCTGATGCTGCTTCTACTGGCTGATGTTAGACATGACATACGGAATTTGGAAGCACGAGTTTACAAGAATGGGGAAAAGTAATGAGTTTATTGTTTGCAATATTTAATAACTAAAATACTTTTTTTATATTTTTCGTTGAGATTCTCAATTTTCTAATAATTAATTATTAAATTATTTGTGTTAAATGTGAATACAGTTTCTTTACAAATTATGATAGTTAGGTATAAGTTAGGTACTTTATTACGCTTACGCTTACGCTTTTTCAATTGTTTTAAAATCTGTTAACGTAAAAAGATGGAACCACAACTCATATTCGAATATTTTATAAAATAAATTACTAGACTGTGAATTATGTAGATCAGATTATAATTTAATCTACACGATTCAACTAATATCTGATTTCAGGCCAGAACGCTTCAACCTACAAAAGGCGTGGCGTGAGCAGAAGAAGCAAGAAAAGCTGCAGCGCGGGAACAGCACGCGGCAAGAGCTGGAGGCCTACACCGCGCCGCCCGTCGAGGGGCCAGAGGAAGTGGAGATAAACACGCATGGTAATCCATTATTAATAATACTATTATAAAGGCGAAAGTTTGTAAGTATGGATGTATGGATGTTTGTTACTCTTTCACGTAAAAACTACTGAACCGATTACAATGAAATTTAGAACACATATAGAGGGTAACTTGGATTAACACATAGGATAGGTTTTATCCCGGAAATCCCACGGGAACGGGAACTATGCGGGTTTTCCTTTGAAAACGCGGGCGAAGCCGCGGGCGGAATCTAGTTATTATATAATTATTCTATGAGAACTAAAAATAAGTTTTAAATTTAGATTAAGATAGGTAATATGTATAGGGCTGGCCGACAAGTGACACACCATCGCGTTATCATGATTGCATTGAATAAGAAAATGAACGTTCTATGCTACAAGTTGTAATCAGGAGACATATTTTTAAATAGGCCTACTAGCAATCATCATACATTAAACCCATAACCCATAATAGATAGTACTGTATTTTTTTCGTAAAATGACCTTTCACAGATCGTATGTACTATCTACTACGTCTTTCTTTAATGTTTAAATCTATAAGACATAATAATATACTCCTAGGTATGTATTATGAAATGCATCATTCAACTAAGAGATTAAAAATCAAACATTTCACAGGTTTAACGGGTGAAATAACGCACGATACAACCACAGACTACTCGTTCGCAAAGACAACCAACCCAGAAGTGACTGAACTCATAGAAATGGACGAGAAACTGCGTCAGTTCAAAAAACTCGCAGAGACCAGCGCGGGCGATGATGACGTGGATACCGACTATGATTATAGCTTTTATTGATTGGAAATATATTACAGTTTTTGTTAAATGTCGTTTTATTTTTAATTTTACCTATGGTCTATGCTGCTATATTATGCTAGTTCCTTGGTTCACTATATATAGCTTGAAACGTTAAGTAGGTCCTATAGACACTAATACACTATACCGAAGTAAGTGAAAATAGGTAGGTATCTTAGGAAAATATTACATATTATAGTCACAATATATAGATTACAGATATACATATACACAATATACAGATGCATCTGTTATGTATATGTATATTGTGATATAGTCGTAGTTTTACTTGCAACTTTTTTAAATATTAGATACTTTATTCTAATTGTTCCAATGTTCATTGGACAAATAAATTATCAGCAACTTTATCAGTGATTCATGAAAGTTTGGTTCAACATTTTTATTAAAGCTATTGCCAACGTCCATACCACGTTGAATACACCGGTTCTCGTCTGATCACCGAAGTTAAGCAACGTCGGGCGCGGTCAGTACTTGGATGGGTGACCGCCTGGGAACACCGCGTGATGTTGGCTTTTTGCATTATTTTTAATGTAAATTTTACATATTTTAATATTCATCTTTTTACAAATTTTAGCAATCAATAACACAATCTTGCAGTAAATATGAAATATATAATAAATAGTTTAGATATACCGTATAGGCTGTGGGTCTAGGACTTCGAAAATTACTAAATAATTTATAAGTACCACCGCTTATATAATATTTCTTCTTTATCTGTACCACATTATTACAATATTATACTTAACAAGCTACATAATGAATTTATTTTAATATTTTTACGTGGATACTTTTTGATATTTCTATCGGATAAATCTTAGGAATCATTAACCTCATAATAATCAACATACTATAAAAAAAACACACACTTTCGATAATACAATTTATTAAATACAAACTACCCTACATTTAGCTAGCCACAGTGGGCTGGTATTGCGCAGTGAGACGCTTCAGTTCGTTCAGTTTGACGTTGTACTCGCGAGCGAACGGGTGTTCCGGGTGCGTGTCTAATAACTGCGCTATATAGCGGGACGATACCTACAAATATAATTAAAAAATTTAGCATTTGATATTATGGTTCGATGCCATATGTAGCGACTACATAATATTTGTACAGCAATATTGTCCCGTAGATTAACACACGTTATATTTATATGTTAAGAATTAAGATTGTAACAGCACATAGTGCATTTTGTATATAAGAAATGTTGTATAAAAATAAGTTAGTCGTTATAGAGTCAATATACAAATATTATGTAGTCGCTATACCATGCAAATCTATACTTATACTAAGTTTGTTTGTTTGAACACGCTAATCTCAGGAACTACTGGTCCAATTTGAAAAATTATTTCGGTGTTAGATAGCCCATTTATGAAGGCTATATAAGCTATATAATATATTCTATATATCATCACGCTAAGATCAACAGGAGCGGAGCAATGCGGGTGAAACCGCGGGGCACAGCTAGTTTTATAAGTATTATACGGAGAGAAATAGAATAATATACCTTATAAATAAATAAAAGCACATTTCATACTACCTCTGGTGGTTTAGAGCTGTGTGCAGCGCTGACAGCCAGCCCTAGAAGCAGTTCCGGTTGTTGCGGACAGCGGGCTTGTGCCTCTGTTAACATTTGTTCCGCTTCCTCCCACATGCCTGAAAATAAATAATAATATTTCAGGACAATTTTACACACGGCAAGATCTGATCAGAGAAATTAAAGTTTTTAAAGGATTTTAAACGCAATTTATTCATTATATTATTATCCCGACGTTGCGCACACTTTGCAGCGAGTGTTTAAAATACATTTACGGTCTTACTTATAAAATGTTACCCATTCGCTATGCAATGGATTAGTTATTGCAATAACCTGTCTTGTTTTTATGATTGACGTTTCATGTGAGTAAGAGCAGGACAAAGCTATAGTAGAAAATGGTAGAAATTTATCCATTGTTTAACTTTTTATAAGTAAGGCCGTTAAATCTTTAATTTCTAAATGTTAAATACTCGCGTAAAATCAAAGGCAAATATAAGTTTTTATTTGTAGGTGGGATGAAACTACTTATTGGCAGTTGTAAAAAATACAGATCACATTCATGCCACACGTTTTATTTATTTTTCAATCCAATCCGTTAGCAATAAAATCTATTATTAATATTTTTATAGTGTACATGAGTTATAAGTTTTCTCTTTTATCTCCAGTCTTTTGACTTTTTTTTTCCTTTTTCTTATAAAAATGAATCGCCAAATGTGTTGCTAAGCGCAAAACGGCTGAATCAATTTCTTTTATTCTTTTTATATAACATTCCTCGAAATACGAGAATTGTTCTTATGGATAAGAAACACGTGTACCACGGGCAAAGCCGGGGAGGACCGCTAGTTCCTAAATAAAAGTTAAAAAAATTGGTTGTTTGTAAAGTAGGTTTACGATCGAGATGTTTACGTGATAACGTCTTATTGGTGGCAGCGCTTGAGATGAGACGGGAGATCGGTCCGTCTCTCTCTCGTTATACCTGCGATCGCGCTCGTGAGGTTTTGGTGTGACACAAGTTTCTGAACATGTCACCCGACTAAAACGATTTTAAAAACGTTATCACGTTAAAAGCCAACCTCTAGAAGCAGCAGCAGCCGCGCCCACAGCTGCTGGACCGGCTCCGAGTGCTCCAAGCCTCTCCGCTAACTCCATTATACTGTAGTGAGCGTCTTGCACTCCGGGACCACCCTGGAAATGAAAAAAATTGGTTGTCTGTAAAGTCGGTTTACTGACGATAGTTGAACGTGACAACGTCCGATTGTGCTTCTTTGTCGCTCGTTCCGCGCTCTCGCTTGCACTTCAAGCCTTACATGGAACGCCTCAGACCGAGGTAACGCCGCATGAGTCATGTTTTTTCGTGCGTGCAACCAGCTATCGAATTATAAGACGTTGTCACGTCAAAAATATAGTAAATATTGAATAAGTTGTATAAAAATATCCATATATCGCTTTCATCATTAGAAGTAACTAAATACACAACGAAAAAGCAACTGAGCTCAAATGTGTTTGTCAAAATTGTAGTTGAAAGAAACAAATGTTGAAGCAAAATCAAGCTTAAAAGTTTATGGTGTATTTATAAAATATACCAAAAGAAAGTACTTTAACTGTGTGGACTTTAGGTTAAACATTTTTTCACTGTTATATATTAATTATAGAACTATTTCTAAACAAATATACTCACTTACATTAGTTTCACATAATATTAGTATGAATATAGGAAGTAGGATGAATAAAACTAGGTTCAAAATCGAAAAACAATGACATCATAGCTAAGTTAAGCACATTATGTATTTTTTACTACAGAATTTTAACCCATGAAAGCTATGAAGTAGGTTATGTGCATAATATAAAGTACATATTTGTATACTGTGCAGAGTTAATCCATTAACTTCCTATCATGCTCAAATATTGATTTATTACTTTTAGAAGGCATTTACGGTCATTAAATTCTTCCTGTACCTGCGACAAATTAAGCCAAGCCTGTGCAAGCTGCGTCAAAGTGCCATCGTCTTCAATATCTTGCAGCAACTTCAGTTGTTTGCGAGCTAGGTCTGGTCTGTTCATAGCGAGGAGACACTGCAGTGTGAACGCTCGTAGCTCGAGGGACTCGGCTCCGTGGAGGATCCTAGAAAGGATATCATTTTATGTAGTTCTGTATAGACTTGGAGCTCCTAGAAACTTGGGCCTGAGGAGTATCCTGGAAACATTTTATATGCAATGTATAGGCATAGGCTATATTGCATGTATAGGCTATATGATATGGTAATGTTTTAGTGTGGTGCCAAGATAGACAGAGTTTTAAATGTGAATAAAGAGTTTATGCACATAAATATGTATTTCAAATTACACCATTAATATGTTACCCATATTCATTATCCAACTTTATACAATTTATAACTTACTTGAGAGCTGCCTCATAGTTGTCCTCATGGTAGTAAATAGTGGCGGCCACTATCAGGAATATATCATTTGCCAGTTCTGTGCCCTTGGCCACCTGAAATGTACAAATATAAGCTTAATAATTGAAAAATTCACTACAAAATAGTAAATAAAGTCCAGCAGTCTGTGTGCTGTATACATTTTAAAAATATCATTCCCAAATCAAGAAAATTAAACCTTAACTTTTGAGATTTTAAATAATGGGTTGCATCATGCATATATATTGCAATAACTATGTCATAAAAGTTCATAAAAGTAATTTGAGCATTAATATATCTCATTGCATCATAACTTTCATAATATCAACAAATTGTTATTTCTTTAATAATTTAATAACTCAGGCCCCGGAATCACAGACACAATAGAAAATCTAATTGATTTACTATAGTATTATGACTGACTCCTTACATACAGGTTTTTACCTAGTTTGGGAGTCAGAGACTTCAATATTTCAAAATGTAAAATCTTTTGTCAATAAATAATTTTTATTTTATTTTATTATTTATTGTAAAAGCAATGTATACCCTAGCATCAACATCAGCAACGATAGCCGGTTTATTTGCTCCCGGAGACAGGTAATCGACGAGCGTCTTCAGCGGCTGCAGCAGAGGGTCCGCAGTCTTCAACTCTTGTAGAACAATCCGGATGTTCCCTTGCGCTATGTATGAGCGGTACAGGAATGTGTCTCGCTGTAGTGCTATCAATGGGGAGGAGGGCTGGAAATAGGTGGAAATTATTTATTTTAATGTCTTGAAATTATGACTATTATAAATATAAACTAGCTTTCCGCCCGCGGCTTCGCCCGCTTTGTCTAAAACCTAATAATTATACTAAAACCTTCTTCTTGAACCACTTTATCTATTAAAAAAAACCGCATCAAAATTCGTTGTGTAGTTTTAAAGATTTAAGCATACATAGGGAAATAGGGACAGAGAAACCGACTTTGTTTTATATACTATGTAGTGATTTATATAAGTATTTCTTTTTTGTAAAACAGACAACAAACT
Source organism: Colias eurytheme (assembly GCA_907164685.1). Lineage (NCBI taxonomy): Eukaryota > Metazoa > Arthropoda > Insecta > Lepidoptera > Pieridae > Colias > Colias eurytheme. The sequence goes on along the minus strand of CAJQZN010027879.1, from coordinate 11,418 downwards.
ATACATTTTGAGGTGAGACAACAGATACAATATATTTAAAAGTAAAACAGACAATAATAGTATTCAAATACCTACTAACTAAACAGATCCAACAGAGAAAAGAAACTTAAGAAAAGGTGCATAAATGACACTTGATAACATAATGCTTGTAAGCTATAATTTCTAATCGAATTGTTCACATTGGAACATTTGGTTTGATTCGATAAAACAATCCATTTGAAACTCAATTTACGTAGATTGTATATTCTGTTTATAAATACAGTAGGCGCTCGATAATCCGGCGCTCGCCAATCCGGCACGCTCAGTAGTCCGGCACTTCGGGACTCAGACAGCCCGCTCTATAATCCGGCATTTTACATAGCTGAACGCCGGACTACTGAGCGGCGCGGCCGGTGGTGTTCGAGTAGTTTCTTTCGCTCGCTATTTGGTCAAAGCGTCATCTTCCTCTTTCGTGGTTGAAAACGTCACAAATGATGAACCTAATATGTAATTTTTTTTGTAATCAATTCAACTTACCATTTTAAATATGAAGTCTTATTTCCTATACTAATTCGATAATCCGGCATTTCCGACAATCCGGCATAGAGGAAAAATTGCCGGTGCCGGATTAGCAAGCGCCTACTGTATTCGCTTATATGTTACTAAAACATTAGTTTTGGCTGGCAATTTATACGATTCCCATTATTTTCTGACGAAATGAACCAATTACAGCATTATATTTTGTTTAGAGATACATATTATGAGGATTAGGCCACATACTGGACCCTCAAGTATTTTATTAAATATACATGTTTTTTACTAAGGAACAACATTAATAAAGAAATTAAAAGGCGTTCCTATGATAAAATAATTAAAAACATAACATCAGCAATGACTGAAATGTCAACACGTCATCGGCGTTCAATACATGAAAATAACTCTGATATAGAACGCTTTACACCTAGAATTGAATAGTTTTAGTAATACTTACATTTACATTTTGTGCCTCGTTAATGGCTTGTTGATAATTTCCAACATAAAATGCATTTTTAACATCGAAAAGTTCATCAACATCCTGCTGACGTGCCATCTTGACAAGTTTTACCAAAGAGTTTTACTTAATTCTGACATTGACAGTTATTTTGAGCTGTCTATGATTGACGTACTATTTTTCGTTTAAAAATTCAACATGTATAAATAAATAAATAAATAAATAATATGTATAAATACAACTAGATTTTGTAGATAATATAAATTATCATTTGTTATTTTTTTCAGTAAATAATGCAATGGGCAGTCAATTCGTGTACAAGCCATAAAAATACTGTATTTGCAACATCATAACATTTTTAGATTATAATAAGATTTAAACAATCATTGAAATAATAAGTTGTTATGTAATCTAGATTAAAAAGATTAAATATTACCTATGCATTATCCGAATTTTATTGAGCTAATACACTCTTGAATTAAGTTATGAGTGTAAAATACATACATACAAATATTTCAACTCGTCTCATACATCCCGTATGGTCTAGTGGCTAGGATACCTGGCTTTCACCCAGGAGGCTCGGGTTCGATTCCCGGTACGGGAAACACCTTTTTGATCTTTATTTATTTGTTCCTCTTTATAATTGAAGACCATTGTATATTTATTTTGGTTATTTTTCGCTTTTACATAATCGCATAAAATAATAATATGCTACGTTTATTTTCGTATTTTGTTTTTTAATTACTATAGTCTATAGTCTAGTTCTATTCTATCATCATACAAATTATTGTTTGGTTAAAGCATTAGGTAATATTATAGGTAATTTGATGAACAAAAAACTTAGAAAAAGTTGTAAATAGTACTTAGGTATAAAAAATATTATATGACATATGATGGAAATTTTTTTAAACTACATATTATAAAAATCACTTTAGAATGAGATGATACCACAGACTAATAATAATATACTACGTATACAAATAATACTGTAGAAATTAAGGTACCTACTAAAAGTGACTTCCTGCAACTCTAATATTTAAAACTACTGGATTTATAAAATTAATCTCTCGCAATTTGATCGTGTAACTAGAAGTATTGCTTCCAAAAATAAACTAAACCACAACAACTTAACTATACAAACACAACATTATGCAGCGAAAATTCGTCCGTAGAACCTTTAAAACCCATGTAACATCGTACAAAATCAAAACATTGTACACAAAGATATTCCGTCATACATAATCTTAAGTTTGTTCAATGAGACTCAGGTAAAAAGCTGCAATTGTGAAAGTCTCATCTCGGCTTACATGAAAGAGTAAACAATACAACAATAAGACCTACATACAGGTAAAGTCCAGGTAAGTTAACAAGTAATAATACCTACGCACTTTACCATTGAATTTGTTACGATACAAAACTTTTTTACACAAGGATTGTAGTGCAGGAGTAAATGCAACCTTTTATTCAATTTGTCTATTGAAATAATATTTGAATATAAGTATCATATAGATTCTCAAGATTAACATTATATCCTTCTTCGATAATAAAATGAAGAAAATATAATTTCACGATCTTAATCATGTTATAGGTATTTAAGAAAATCGGTATGAATTCAGGATATCAAGCATTTTCCCTTTTGTTTAATTTTAACTCACGTTTGTAACATAATGTAAGAAGTCAGTGTAAAAACAGTTGAATATAATCTTCACTATAACAATAAGCAGTGGCTATTAAGTATTATTACACACATACAAAATCGTAAATGAAAAAAATATGAAATGGAATCATCCAATTTAAAAACAGGTTCAAATTATTATACTAAAAAAATCATCTAATTTGCGTTAAATAAAAAAAATATTCATTCAAAAAATTGTCATAAAGATAAATATGTAACCAAAAAAGTGAACTGGGGTGTACAAAAAAGGCTGTATAAATAAATGTATTTGCTTTTTCAAAGCTTATCTCGTCTAGTTTTTTAAATTTATGATAGTTACGCATCCTAGATCCACGGCTTTGGTATGTCGTAGTAGTACATGGTAGTACTAACAAAAATTTACGTGTGACTACACTTATAGGACGGTTTATCAAAAAGGTGCTGGTACATAGTTTTATGATTGTTAAACAGAGCAAGAAAGCTTATATAAATTTTACATACAAAATCGCTGGTAGCAAAAGTAATAAATTTATATAAAAAAATACGGATTCCAAGAACTATTGGTATATTTGTATAATTCTGATTTTCTTAAGTGTATATAATTTCCTAATTAGGTTGTAATAACATTTTGTTTTTGCTCAACAGTGGGTATCAATATATTATGTACACATACATATAATATTGTTTTTTTGTTACTTCCGACTGAAGCTTGTTTGAAAGAGTACTAATAAATTCCACAAAATGAAAGCACACTTTAAACTTACTAAACATGAATGAAGAAACTGTCTATCAATGTAATCTTATCTTTCCCCCAATAAAATATTAACAGTTTTGTAAAACGATAAACAAAAGCTTAATAGATATTTCCCAGTAATTCTTGCTATTAACAACGTACATTGTCTTCACAAATCTGGTTGATAATTCCAGGAAAATGTGTATTATAGTTGATAATAAGATCTCATTCTACTGGATTAATAGATAATAGGTACCTATGATAATATAATATACTTACACAGCAAATATAACGATAATTTTGGGTTTCGGTTGTTGTTAGAGTCTATATAGATACATATTATATTAGGTAGGTACTCTACATTTTTTTGTTTGTCTCAGCCTCCTCTGGAATATAGTCCAGAGACTTTATTTTCTTTTTATATCTATTTAACCAATAATAAATTATAATATTTTAAAAATACAATTTTTAATGGTACTCTACATTCGATCATCGATGCGATTCGACGATCGAAATAATATCAAAAGTAATTTTAATGTACCTACCTACCTGAATAATGAGACAATTTATCGATAAAAAGGAAATTAAATACTTAATTAGAATTGTACAACACCGAGAATTTTTAATAAACTAACGCACCCAACTTAATCTGAAATATTTAATTTAAAGTAAGTTCTTTATCTGAATCCTACATGTACATTTTGAAGATGTTTCATGTATTTCTAGATGTCAAATCATTTCAAATATGCGACGATTATAAGAGAAACCGAGCTAAATCTATATAGATCATATAAATGATGATTTTAATGCTGCTTTGATGAAAGCTCGTTTAAATGTTTCAGGCAATAATATACTTGAGTTTTACATATCTATCCTCGAACCTTCGAGGCTCGAAGGTCGCTTGAAAGAATAATATGCTCAATACACCATGTAGTAACATAAAACATTCTTATTAACTGAAGAGAACATTGCAAATGTACTTCAGATCATTTCATATTATAATAAAAGTGGATTGCACGTGCTATTTCCTTGTTTATTTAGTTTGTGCGGAAAATTTGTGCTTGATAATAACCGTATGAAGTTTTCGCACGTGGAAGCACTCTATTGACTCTTCAAATTAAATGTACAGATATGCATAGGATTGTGGACGCAGTGTAGTATTGGTTTAGTCGTATTACGTATAGATTGCTTATTGCTATTCAGAATAAATAGCAAATAATAAGCAATTAGCTCTTAATATACGATATTTAAGCATACTAGCAAAAAGCTTATAAATTGTTAAATAATCATTTTTTTAATAAACATATTGCATTTAGATTGAATTCGTCAAATGTTTTATTGTTACTAAAAGGCGGGAAACTTTCAACGATCCCCTTTAATTTTGGCGGCAATTTTCAATATTGTTAGTCATATAAGTTATTGTAGGCAGGTAACATATGCCTCTAGACTGCGGTTATGACACATATGGAAACGATTCGCTCGTCTTATGAAGGAAAAAGCATACAAAAATATCTAAATTTTTAAATTCCGCAAATTGTTGCCTATACTTAGGTATAATGGGAACATTCGTATTCCAATCTAGCTACATAAAATAAATATTACTTAAATACAAATAAATCCAAACACAATCAAATTTTCTATAAGCAAGACCAGATTCGGATCGAGACCTCATTATCCGTACGAAATAAAACTAAATCAAATTCCCACTGCATAAATCGTCTCGATAAGTTTAAAATGAATGAAATTTTTGCATCGTTGTTGACCCTAAGGGCTTTGTAAGGGTCCTTTCTCAGGCTCTGCCAGCTGTCCTTGCACCGGGCCGCATTCAAGACGCTTACCGGCGGTTTTGTTGCCGCTATTTTTTAGACCCCATTTTTTAGGTTATGTTTTTGATTTTAGTGTAATTATATTTCAATTATGCTTTCGTTCGTTTGTTATACGGCTAATAAATAAAACTAATGCGTGTGCAACGTAACATGTAATTTACCTTTTATATTTTTATTTTTAAAAAAATGTTTCACTTTATAAGTTTGGATATTACAAAGATAGGTTTTATTATGAAATAGAAAAGCCGCGTACATTTTCTTTTGAAGAATCCATAAGCGAGTAACCTAATTAGAGCACTAATTATCGTATCAGTAAAATAGATAATGAAATAATTGATTTGTTTTGAAGGTCGGCAATTTCCAAAATGTAAATAATTTTTCCTTACTTAATGTTTTCTTAATATAGGAATATTAATGAGTAGCTATTGAAATGATATGAAGCTAGCGGGGATGTGACTCCTACGCGTCTAATAATCGTAAGTTCTTTGAGGATATCAATCAAAATTACTTGAAATATTGAATTAAACCTGATTAGGGATGAAAACATGAATGAAAGTAAACAAACCTATAGATTCCGAAATTATATCCAATTCGAGGATTATTTAGAGTACATTCTTCAATATCTTATACGAGTTCTCCACGTCTTCGTTATAATGTTTTCAAAGCATTTTATTTTCAGAAGAAAAGTGTATTCACAAATAATTTGAAAAAAGTTTTGTACACTTATCCATTTAACATTAATCGCTTTTATAAAAATAAGCTTTGTTTATTTCTGGATTCAATTTCAGCTAAATCTATGCGAACTTCATTAAATTCAGCAGCCATGAAAGAGTAACAGGTAATACCACTGACTAATAATAATATACTACGTATACAATAGGTAATACCATACAAACAAACGCTCATACGTACAATGATCAAGTTATATACGTACTACCATCATATAATATAATATACATTATACCTTTCCGTAATTAATAATCACATGATACTAAACACTGAAACAAAACAAAGATATTAAAAACGAAAAAATAAATGAATGAAAGTTATAATACTAATATTCATTCAGTTTTTAATAATAAGGTCTCAGCAAACAATTGAATGAATATTAGTGAATTTTTATGTTTGCAATCCAAGGCGAAATTAGCGCGGAGGTCATTGAACTTACAAGGGTTGTCGTTCCGGCAGCCTCCCTTCAAGGGTTCTCAATATTTTTCACTTTTTTAATGCCTTTGATCCTTAAGCTTGAATTCTGTTTGTAATTTTCGGCAGAATTTGATCAAAACTCAAGTTTAACTTGTTAAAAATTAAAGAAGAGAATTTGACGTAGATGACGCAACATTAGTTTTATTTCGTCATGTTTCTAACCGTTTTCGATCCTTCTGATTCAATGAAATAGAATTGCTTTATATTTTATAATATTTTTATTCAACAAAATTAAGTAATTCATTTATTTTAGCACGTAAAAAAACGCTCCAGCTGTAATAAAATCGAACAATAGAAAATTTACAGGTATCAAAAACTTATTCATTTGTTAACTTAAAAATAAAATACATTTCTTCTGAGTTAAATCCCTTACAAAATACATACTTTCATATTTTGGCAATAACATATTCTAAAAATAAAACTTCAAACTTATTAACTATATTATTATCCCATAAATAATATAAAACGAATCAGAAAGATATATTTTTTTATTAAAATCAACAAAACAAGAACAATATAGTATAAGTATAATAATAACTTGGGCATAGTTTAATAGATCAACCCATTAATCTACATCATAACACAATATTAACTAGAAATCCCCGAACTATATCACCGGAACCTGGCTTCCTCTAACAAAAACTTTAGAAATTAAGGAAACTGTTTTGTTACATTAAGATCGATTCTCCATACGTCTTCACATCCGTTCAATCTTCATAAAGTGCAAAAAAAACTGTTCTACCGAGTACAATAGCCTGGCTTACATCTGCTATCCGTTTTATAAGCAGATGGTTTGAGTCAGAAAAAAAAATTGTACCTGCAATGTTTTGTACACGACTGTACTTTGAACTCAAGACGAAGGGTGACGCTATGCGACACACGCGCGGGACTTTCTCACGAATTATTATTTAGGAAGTCTTGAATTGGGTTAATGGATAGGCTGGGGTGTGTGCAGCTTGCACTTCATTTGTTAAAGCTTGGTGGTAGTTTCGTGACGTTGTATATGAATAATGAATGATGACTTAAAATTAAAATCGTATCGATACATATTTTGATTGTAAGATACGATTTTTAAAAGAGTCGAGAGTGCGCTTAGTTGCTTACGTTCCAAACATATCTACGCGCTTTTTATTTAGTCTGTAAAAAATACATTTTAGATAAATTTAATGATTGACTTTTTTGTTAGAAAAAGTAACATATTATTACTAATGTAATAATATGCATTCCAGCAAATTTTCATGACTAAAATCGTTATTTTAAGTGGGATAGCTAGGATACAATTCTCATAATTACTTAAGTATTTCTTCCATACACGCATTTATATTGAGGGCATTGTGCATTAGGTGGATGCATAGATGCATAGTATGTATGTTACTTCTTCACGTGAAAACCACTCACTGGATTTAATTATACTTGGCAGTGATGTAGCTTATGTACCGGAATAACATAGAAGCTTTAAAAATATTTATTTTTGCCCGCGAGTTCGGTCGATGGTGAGACCGCTCGGCAGAGGTAGTAAATAGTGTTTATGCACAGGCTCATAGGATATTAAAATATATTTAATTCTTATTGTTTTGTTACATCATTTTATAGCAAACTTTTAAAAAGTTAATATTTTTAAATATTCTGAAGTAATCCTGGTCACCCCACTGTACAGTCTGAATCGAAAACCCAAAATTTTATATTTCTTTCTTCCTACATAATAGCGTATGGAGTTTTGTTACTATTATGCAGTTTATACTTAACTAAATAATATTTTAATAATATATTTTTTTAACGAAGAGATGGATGAAACATATTGTCAATACGTCAATGGGATCCTTTAAGAAAAACCTTACCTACATAAAAATAAATGAAATTGAGTTCAACATATAATTAATTTTTATAATCTTCTCATAATATTCCGAATAATTATTATTTTAACGTTAAAATAATAATATGAACAACGTAGTAATTTATTCAACTTTCAACGTAATATAAGAAGAAAGCAAACTATGCTTTTACAAGCTTTTTTCTGAGAATTTTGAGATATTTATACAGATAGTTATCTAACCTCACACACGTTATACTGTATTTTATATATAACTGGCATTTTCAATACTTTCACTCGTATTCATATTTTTAAAGCTTTAAATTTTTTCAAGTAAGCTCTCATTAAAAAGCCGCTCTAAGTACTAGTCTATTTAAAACATAATTAGCCAACACCGACTTGTCTTGCGTGTATGCAACAAGCCATTCACCATCTGTTTATTGTATTTTTTTATATTTTTATTGAAAAAAATATTCACGCACGACATAAGGACCACCTATAGGAATGGATCAAATTAACAAGCAATAATTGAGCTTAATTATATGCTCGTATTTAACCTGTTTTTGTTGTAACTAGTATTGATTTCTGATTTTTTTAACAATTTATAATGTGTCCAGTCGTATAAGTACAAACGTAAGATAATATTAGAAAACTATATGATACTTAGGTATTAAATTGTAAATTTGAAGTAAAAATATGGTTACTTAGTTGTAAATAATATAGGTATGACTTATGTTTGCTCAATAGTTTTTATAATAAAGGTAAGTAAATAAAACGTCAGAGTAAATTTAAAACAAAAAGAAATAGTTTCTGTTACTTGCACATATTTAATTAATTTATTTAGAATACTTAAAAGAATTTACCACTAAAACATTCTTTCTGCAAATCCAAGATTTTACGGTAAATATTGGTTAATCCTAGAAATATATAAGAGGTTCTTTAGGTCTATATGTTAGGGTTCTCAATAATTTATTTAAATTTTTTTATTTAATAATGAAGGTTAAATATTAAATATATAATTTGCACTAAAAGAACTTTGCAATTGGGTATTGGGATAGGTTTCATTTAAAAAATAATCTGATTTTTATTATGTTAGGGTATTTTTTATACCCCACATTCAAATTCCAATTCTACTCATAGCAACCAAAATAATAATAATATATTTATTGAAATGAATAAAAAAAATAAACTTTTCTATCATTTTCAATTTTTCATAGAAAAAACTTAGTAGTGCGTGTTTAAAAACAACATTACTTTTCGGAAAGTCAAGTACTTTATGCAGAATAGGGTTGACAGCCCTATACCACAGTCTAGTGCTTATTTTGGGTTAACATAAAATGTACTGACGTAGGACGAAAGTGTAGTAAAAAATTAAGTGTTTTTGCTTGCCTTGACCTGCCAATAGTTGAACTTACGAGCTGCGGACCTCAAGGGAATGCTTCTTCTGTTAATGTTATGCGAAACGCAAACTAGCTACGGCCTTACTGTAAGAAGGTATGACTATAGTATTATTTTATCTGTGCTATTACTAAAGTTATATATCTTTTATTATATAAAAAGGTGATGGACTGATGTATCAACGCATATACTAAATTACTGCACCGATCTCGTTAAAATTTGGCATGCCGATTGCCACTATAATGAGTCACTAAGAAAGGATTTTGATAAATACTCATAGGGAAAAAATAGCGAATAAAGTTTATTTTGACCAGGCGGGCGTAGCTGCGGGGATTAGCTAGGTAGTAATAAATATACAGCTTTGGTAAACAAAAATTATAGATTTGATTTAAAACGGAAAAATGGTATTATAGGTACCTACGCAAGAACTGAAACTAACATTTATTTATTCAATTACTCTTCTTCTAGAGACACTTTTGAATTGTCATTACATATTTACCACTGATTGATGACCAATCACACGATGGAGTGACGATATCAAAAATCATGCAGGTGCCCTTTGGACTAGATTAGCTAAGAACAGGGATGAGTGGAAGAAATTGGAGGAGGCTTTTACCGCAAAAAGCGGTCTGAATTATATTTAATTACATACTATTACAATTATAAAGACTAATTAACTAACACTTAATTTAATATTTAAAAAATAGAATTGTTATAGAGAAATAAGAATAATGTTAATACTAACCACAATAACAACAAAATTTGTAATTAGATATAAGTAAAGGAATTAATAAAAGCTTTATTTATTTATTTATTTATTTATTTATTTACCACTGATTCGGAAAGCAGTATCTATAAGAGATAAAATAGGAAATCAGAAAACCTACAAAAAAAATGTCTGTCAAATTAAAACCAAAAATTTGCTATTGCGTCGTTGAGATCTTTCACTAAATCCAATAAGAATTGAATACCATGAAGCAGTCAAGTAATCATTTTCTCAAAATATATAATTTACAACCTTGTAATTTACAACTTGCAACACGTTTATGAAGCCATTTAAAAGCTTTAACACCTCAGATAATTATAACAACGTAGAGACATAAAATTCTCACCCTTCGTTTGAAAGGGGTGAAGCTGTTGCTAAATGATTCATGCATTAATATAACTAAATGACAATTGTCATTAAAACCACAATATACAGATGTGTTAAAACCTTGTACCTACACATTTTAATAATAATAATTAATTCTCATTACATTTAACCCTAAAGACAATAAACTCGGATATCGTCACATGATATTGCTAGTCAAATTATATTTAAAACTAAATTCAATAATAAAACAATAGTACCTACAATGATAGAGTAAATTGGCTTAAGATTTAAATCATAATTAATTGTATTGTACCTATCTTTGAATCAAATATATAAATAAAAATAACAATAAAAAAATTATTGTAAGTACATACATATAATTATAATTGCTAGGAAATTTTGTAGTTTCAACTTAAAACTTTATAATACTACCTATCTAGGTATAGCAATATTTATGTTATCTCACTATAAATCATAATAGACCAGCTCAAAATTAAGTTTGATGAAACTTTTTTGAGACGCGTCCGCAGTTCGATTTACTACAATTACAGTTTAACAGTTCACGGACAATCGTAAGCGAATGTAAGCAATTAATTAGGCATGTACTTATCGCAGTGCATAGTTACCTGCGAGCGCCGTCTGCTAGGCGGGCGGAAGCTGCATCCCGCGGCCGCCCGCTGCAGCCGGCCACCCCACCCCCCTCCCCTCAGAGCGCGTGCGCTACCCAT
>CAJQZN010027878.1:0-16018 GCA_907164685.1 Colias eurytheme | reverse complement strand
CTAGGCCCTCTTCCCCCAGTGACCCTCTTACCCCACCTGACCTTATAACTGTTGATTTATTATAGTTAACAAGTGTGTTTTCATAGAGAAATTCTAATAAAAAGGAATATGTTCAAATAAGTACATTCATAAAAAGTAACTGTAAATTATTCAACAGTTGCCCTTAATTAAATTTAAATAAATAAATATAAATGTTAAGTACCTATATTAATTAACGAATCCATGATGTAAAGATATCATAATATATGGAATACCTAGTAATTTTAGCAGCAGACTAAATTTAACACCTATAAATATATTAACATTTAATAAAAGCACATACACATTCCTGTAGAGTCATCTTAATCTTAATACTATTATAAAGGCGAAAGTTTGTAAGGATGTATGGATGTATGGATGTTTGTTACTCTTTCACGTAAAAACTACTGAATCGATTACAATGAATTTTAGCACACATATAGAGGGTAACTTGGATTAACACATAGGATAGTTTTTATCCCGCAAAATCCCACGGGAACGGGAACTATGCGGGTTTTCCTTTGAAAACGCGGGCGAAGCCGCGAGCGGAAATCTAGTTTATAATATGTAATCCAATATAAAGTTATTTATATATAAACCACAGAACGGTCAAAAGTTGACTAACTACGACATCAAGGTCGTGAAACATCAATATACCAACCCTTACAGTTAGGGCTGTCAAGGGGGTAGTTTTAGTGCTTTTCTTAATGTTACAAGTTTTGCTATTAACATCCCTGATTGGTGCTATGGTTAATGCTTGATACGTTGTTTAAATGTGTTCAAATGTTATCTATACTAATATTATAAAGCTGAAGAGTTTGTTTGTTTGTTTGTTTGTTTGTTTGAACGCACTAATCTCGGGAACTACCTACTGATCCGATTTGAAAAATTCTTTCGGTGTTAGATAGCCCATTTATCGAGGAAGGTTATAGGCTATATTTCATCACGCTACGGGCAACAGGAGTGGAGCCACGGGGGTGAAACCGCGCGGAGCAGCTAGTTGTGAATATTGTTGAAACGTTAACGGAACTTCATATGAAGACTATGCGGGAAAAAGAAGAAATGTCAATAGGTTAATAATGTAAGAATATCTAATTTTAAAGTTCGAAATTCATACATTATAACTTACTGTATTATATTATTTATTGTGTAATAAAACATACTGTATTATATTGTATATGATAAGCCTGATAAAATCTTCATTAAAAACCACAGACGTACGAAGTAATTTTTAAACGATTTATAATAAACACAAGCATTTTCATTTCAAAACTATCCTGATCAAAGGCAATTTTTAGCAAAAAATTTAATAAGCTTCACACAAACTGTCAGTCAAAGAGAATTTCTGCACATTGCAGGCTAAAATTTTTGCAATTCACTTTTAGTAAAAACTAAAAACAATCTGTTGGCAGCCCTACAGCCATATAAACGTCCACATGAATCTGTTACACTCGTTAACATCGGGTCAGGCGGTACACAAACAATAGCTGACATTTATAACTTGCCCTACACGCCTGGCATACAGTTGATTGCTATGTAGATAACTAGCTAAATTATGTACTAAAACCTTCCTCTTGAATCACTCTATCTTTTAAAATAAACCGCATGAAAATCCGTTGCGTAGTTTTAAAGATTTAAGCACACAAAGGGACATAGAGACAGAGAAAGCGACTTTGTTTTATACTATGTAGTGATGAATACTATTTATATGATACTAGATTTGCCCCGGCTTGCTATATAAAGTTGCTATATTATATGCTTAAAATATTCAAGGATTTTAAAATGTAGAGCTTTGCTCATTGTTTTTAAAACTTCGCAACACATTTTTAATATGTAGATATCCGTTTTTTTAAATAGAGTGATTTTCGATGGTTGATATTGATATTGTGTATTAGGTTATAGACAAAGTGGACGAAGTCGCAGACGGGATGCTAGTAACTGATAATTAAAAAAATGTGTGCGTGTACTAGTGTACACACGTAAGAAGTGAAACTTCTTTATAACCTTATTTTTCAAAAAATAATTTACTAGTTATATGCAACTTTACAGAAATACGTCAATCACGCGTGGTAGGGATAAAAACAAGATGGCGCGTAACGGAAAAATGTCAGGCGTAACGAAAAAATGTTACACAATTTTTTTTCCAACCCCGATAAAGAAGTTTCACTTCAATTAATACGAAAATTACTATATTGCTTGAAATCTCTTAACATGCATTTACTTTTACCTTATTGAATAACACACATTCGAGAATTTAACATGCAGTTATGAAGCAGGTAATTAACGTCACATATTTATACCCGCTCATTACCGACAATCCCAAAAGAATTGACTATTTGCTGTAAACATTTTGATTGATCCGGAGTTCTGATAAATTCGTGTTACTGAAAATAAACTTAGAAATAAACCAACTTGTATGAAGAGCGATGAATTGTATGTTCAAAAATTATTACACCTTTTGACGTTTCACATTTAAAATATACAGATAAATAATATCCCATCAAAAACATTTTCATGTAAAATGTTGCCAAGACGATTTCGCTACATTCACATCGGCGTAAGGTGAAAAATTAATTCACTGTTCATTACTTTTGTGTTATACAATAGTTCTTGTAGTAACGAACGGCCAAGCCACATATTTTGACTAAGGTGTAGAGTTTGTGAAGTTAGGCCTTGTAGAGTTAGGGCGTGTAGTGTTAGAAGCTTGGCTCTACATGAGATCTGATAACTTTTTGACAGTGCGAGTCATATGGACTCGTCTTGGCAACATTTTACATGAAAATGTTTTTGATGGGATTTCATTTCTTTTTGTAAGTTGTTTGTAACAATTTTATTTTTTATTTTTAGCTACTGTGTGGACGTAAGAGGCAGGAGACGTTCGCAACACTTCTATTCATTCATATTTATATGATCTGATCTGAAGTATATGTCTCAATATATGTCGATTAAATTTTTAATTTTTTTTTTAACAAGGAGTACCTATACATATATATATCTAGGGGAACCAAGTTTTAGATTATTAGATTAGACCTCTAGCGTCATCAAAATTTAATTTAAAATTACAGGTCTCATACAAACTCCCATCCCCTAGTTTAAGGGGTTGGGGGATGAAAGTTACAAGTTTTATAATTTTTTTGTCGTTTGTGTGCTAATACTAGCTTACATACAAAATTTCAGCTTTCTAGGGCATTAGGAAATACCTTAAGAATTTTGATGATCATCAGTGAGTCAGTGACGAAATTAGCGTTTTTTAGATATAAATAAAATCTGAAGTATAAAAGCTAATGTAATTAAAACTTAATATGTTCAATAAGTCCGCTATTGACAATATATCCCGAAAATTTTGTTGATCTAGCATAATCCAAACCCAAGTTATGAGGGTTCAAAAAAACGTCGAAGCGCTTCGAGAAAAGGTAGGTAGTGCCCGTGCGCGTAGTCGCTTGGCTCGTCTTGGCGGGGGCACTACCGTGCCCCCAGATAATATGTTTTTCGCTTATTTTTCCGATTTTATGTTCGGATCGTAACAATTTTATTAGCTTTTGATATATCTCCGTGAAATCATTTCTTATTAAACAAATACGTAATTTGTCGAATTAATTAGAATTAGAATTTGTCAAATTATACACAAAAATGTATTTGAACATATTTTATTACAAAGACTTGTCAACGACTCATAAATTAAAAAGAAATTGCTCCGACAATTAATTTCAAATTAAAACGAAGACAATCGAGGAGAATCTTCAATAACAGCAGTATTTCTAGAATATTTGAATTTTCTTTATTGCAGCGCAATTTACGATTGCTTTAAGCCATACTTACCTTTGTACACCTTTCTTTAGGAGTGTTATACACGAGCGTTTGAACAGCCATTCTGTAAAATTTAATATAAACTAGCTGTTGCCCGTAGCTTCGCCTGCGTGGAAACGATAAACTTTCATCCCCTATTGCATCTATGTGTTATGGACCAAGTGATAAATTGGGCAGTATACATAAAGCACGGGCATTATGAAAAATGCCCAATATGAGAGTGCAATTTGATAATAATTATTCAAATAATCAAATTGACCGGGCATTATACATATTGCCCATCACCTTTTGGGCAGAGTAATACAAACATATTTAATTACTATTTTTTTATTGTTATTGTCATTTAACTTAAAATAAACTAAATATTAAACCACTTAAACAATCAGGCTCATTATTTGGATTAATTACCAAGGACTTCTACCTTAAAAATCCACTAGTTTTTGCATTTAAAACTTAAGGAAAGTCATATTAAAAATATAACATAAAATATAATTAAATTTAAAACAAAAATTTCACAACGTACCTTTGTTTTATAGAAATGACTTATTATTATGAAACATAAAATAAACTAAAGTTTAAGCAATCAGACTCATTGTTTGGCATAATTAGCAATTACTCTTAATAAACGAAATGTGAAGAAGTAAAATAGAACATAACTAAAATTTAAAACAATAATTATACAATATGTAGCCTGTTACTTGCTACATTTTATTTATTTATAAATAAAATAAATAAATAAAATGTAGCAAGTAACAGGTTTATTTATTAGAACAACTGCCACTGTGATGGCATTTTGAGGTACACAACTTTTTGGCTTTGCGACAACTACATTTATCCGACTTGCAACCACCTTTACAACCACATCTATTATAACCTTGCCCTCCGCATCTAGATGACATTCTACAACACTCTCTCAGCGAAATCTGTGTCTCTGGAACATCTTCAGGCGAAACAAATCTTTCCTTGCAGACAGTAAATTGGTTTCTTGAATATAGTTTGTTTAAAACACCTTGTTTTGTTCCCAGTTTATAAAGGTTATTGGCTGTTAATTCAATAACTGTAGCAAGCATATTTCTTCCATCGCTACGAGCGCGATCAACATCGGGAACTCGGACTCTTACAGTGTCACCAATTGCAGCCATGGGATATTTAGCGCTTGATACATCCAACATTTTATTTGCTTGTTTCTGCAAATTTTGTAAAGCTAGTTTCCTAACTGCGATAACATTTTCTTTTTTGCGCTCTAGGTTTTCGTTTTCGTTTGTGGGTATTGGGTTTGAATCATTTTGAGTGGACTCCACTTGGTCAGTTTCGATGGGCTCGAGTTTATCATTTTCGGCGGCCTCTACTTGATCGTTTTTGGCGGACTCTACTTGATAATTTTCGGCGGACTCTACTTGATCATTTTCGGCGGACTCTACTTGATCATTTTTGGCGGACTCTACTTGATCATTTTTGGCGGACTCTTCTTGATCATTTTCGTTGACAACCACTTGATTCCTTTCAGTAATAGTGTTCTCAGTAGATAATAGTTTCTCTAAGTCTTCTTCAGAATTAATATCAAGCAGAGCCTCATGTGGTATAGAAGAACTTTTAAGCCCTACTTTCAACTTCGTTCCAAACATGGCTTCATATGGAGTACAGTTAATACCTGTGTGATGGGCTCTATTTTTCATTAATTGTACAAAACGTAATCCTTCCGACCATTTCTTAGTGTTGTTATCCTCCAACCACGTACTCAGCATATTCTCTATGTCCTGGTTAAATATAGCTTTATTATCAAATTGCCCAATTGTCATGTAGCATTATAATAATGACCGTGCAATGTGATAAATAATGAAGTTAAGATAGTAATTAATCACTTAGCCCAATAAAGCTAGACATTATTCATAATGCTCGGGCATTATAAATAATGCCCGCATTAATCACCTGGTCCATAACATATGCAATATGAATTGATCAATATCCTTTTTTAGGAGACGCCTACGTTATGACATCTACCTGCATGCCAAATTTCAGCCCGATACGTCCAGTGGTTTGGGCTGTGCATTGATAGATCACTATATCAGTCATCTTTGAGTTTTATATACATAGATGTTTAGTTTTTACCTACCACTTTAATCGCGAGGTTTTAAAGTAGCAAACCTATAAACAAGTTTATAATGTAATATATAATATCTGTGCTAAAGTTCACTGAAATCGGATTGGCTGCTTTACTTGAAGGATTAAAATGTCTCCTAAAAACTGTTATGACTTTGACTAGACTATTTTTATTTGTAATATTTTTATACTATGTGTATGTTACGAATTTCTTGTATTGCAGTCTTTCTCGAAAGCAGTAAACTCTCACATTTCGCAATGGGTGAAATCTACTGCTATTGTAAAATGATGATTCGGTAAATAGACGTCTTGATTAATAAATAAGTTTCTAAAGTTTGGTTATAATAATATTATTAAACAAATGCATAATAAGACGTTCGTGTATAAACGCCCTAACACGGTGATTAAAATTATTCGCTATGGTTTTCTTTGAAGTTTTTCAATGCAATTATATGAATTCGTAGAGCGCTTGAATATAAATGTAGACTATATTTTAAATTGATTTTCTCAATTTAAATAAACTAGCTGCATATAATAACTTTATTAACTTCATCTAGTCACTCTTTTTTTGCTGGGGCTAAAGGACTGTTAGGTATGTATTTTTGGATTTTTTTACGTATTTTTGTGTCTTGTTGCATGTTTATATTGCACGCCTCATAAGCGAAGCGTTGAGGTGGGTACTACTGTCACTTCGCGCAAAACATCTGATTTTTCAAACTTAAAATGTCTTTATGTATCATACATTGCACTTGTAAGATAATACATACACACACATATTAAGAAAAAACACTATTTTTAACGTTCATGATATTTTTGATGCCATTTTTGTTATTTAAACTAGTTAAAAAACAGTTTAAAAAAGTTCTGTCTTGGACGTCCGTGTGTCTGTATGTGCGGATCCTTTTTCTTGTTAACACGATAGCGACCGAAATACTTTACTAATCGAGTCTTTTTTTTTCTCTTACGCTTGAGTATGCTCAGGAATAGAACCCTTTCATTTTTCAGGGTCTGATTCGATGTGGTTTAATTGTTATTAAATAAACAAAAATAATAATTAATAAATATTTATTAAAAAAAAATTATGAGGCGTGCACTTTTGGATTTTCCAAATTATTTGTTCATGCAACCCTTTCGCGTCAGAACTACTACCTACTCCGATTTTAAGGAATTAAAAAATACATTTTTCTATACTAATAGTAATTTATAAAACTGCCAAGTTTGTTTCCTTGTTTGTACGCACTAATCTCAGCAACTACTGGACCGATAAAAATTCTTTCACATTTGGTTACCGCTTTACCAGGTCATGGTATGTAATTAAAGATCCTAAACATTATTTCGATTTTAAATTACAGATTTTAGTTAAGTTTAAGTTAATTACTAATTGAAAATCTGAAAATTAAAAAAAAGATGGTAAATAAAAAGGCCCTACAAAGTCTATTACTGGAAATCCTTCCCGACCTTGAAGCCTACTTCCGCTGCGATAATAAAATATCCCCCAGCTAGGGTTACCATAATTCTCTTTATTTTTTGTATAGGTATTTTTTAGTCTTTTTTGGTAATAAAATTTAATTATTAATAAGTTGTACCCGTTATTTTTATTGATAAAAAAATCGCACATGACGCGTTATACAGGGTGTCACACTATTGGTATACTAAGCGCGAAGGAACTTGTAGTTTTGCATACACTGATCACGTAAAAAATACAAAAACAACAAAATTACGTTAAAATTTTTTTGATATTTTTTTCCTGAAAATCCATGTTTTCTTCTCTAGCTTCGCGCAGCCGTCATATACCGCTTCTCTAGTGTGAGCATTTTGTCTATGAAAACATAATCTTAAACGATAGCTCACGTGCTAGTGGCAAAAATGGGCGGGTTGCTTGCTATGGGTGTACACATAGAGTTTTAAGATTTCATCTATTTGAAAAAAAAATGCGTCTGGAATTTTTTAAGTATTTTTTACGTACTCAGCGTATGCAAAACTATAACCTCCTTTGAGCTTAGTATACCAACAGTGGGACACCCTGTATATTCATCTCGCAGGATTATATTCAATTCTATTGAATTCAACAGATTCCAATAGAAATGTGTATCTGTTTGTGGTAAAGCTGAAATCTGAATGAACGAATTGTGTTCAGATTTTTTATCGGAGTTCATTAACTCTGTCTCGACACCTTTCTTATTATGTTTAATAGAATTCAAATGACTTTTCTCAATGAAACAGATATTGAAACAATTGTCAATATCTTAGTCAATAATATCGTAGCTAAGAATTTCAAAATTGTGTTGAATGTTTAGTTTCAGTTATATCTTCTGTCTGGCTTTAGTGCTATTGACTATAGCCAGGAATATATTTTCTACTGGAATATCTTTTCATCAATAGTATTTAGAACAATCAACTGAAAAAAAGAACACAAAACCAAAACGTGTGGTGTTATTAGCCGACAAACGCTCAGCGAACTTGATTATCGTTTAATGTGTTTCTTGGACTGTCGTGAGCTGATTTTCATTGGCTTTATTTGCATGTAAATCGATTTAAAGGGTTTTCTAGAAACTTGATAATACAATGTACTTATTATGTACGTAGCGTTGATGGTATGTATGAATAACTTTTTTGTACCTTTTAATTTTTATTCTTCTTATTTCTAATTAAGTTTATTCGTATTTTTACTTGCTAAAATGTTTTGATTTTATGACAAATTCCATAGGAAAACATGCTTTTCTATACTTCAGTTGACTCTACCTCGACTCTACCTTTGTTAATAATTTATTGTTTATTACAATAACCTTCTTTCTACTCTTTCGTGGCGATTTAATGCACATATGAGTGAATCAAATACACGAGATAAAATTTTATGGAAATAAATACCTAACTTCTCATTATAAGCCTATCACAATGTTCAATTATTATAGGTTGGTCAATGTCACATATCTTAACATTTGCTATTACATTATCCGGCTACATGAAAGTAACAATCTTAATCTTAATACTATTATAAAGGCGAAAGTTTGTATGGATGTATGGATGTTTGTTACTCTTTCACGTAAAAACTACTGAACCGATTACAATGAAATTTAGCACACATATAGAGGGTAACTTGGATTAACACATAGGATAGGTTTTATCCCGGAAATCCCACGGGAACGGGAACTATGCGGGTTTTCCTTTGAAAACGCGGGCGAAGCCGCGGGCGGAAATCTAGTATCTTATAATTTGTATCTTTAGACAAAGTGTGTTTAAAAGTTAATTTACCTACACATAATTATTCACATGGCAGCTAAAACAATTAACAAGCGAATAACACTAAAGTTTTAACGTTAAATTGCATAACCTAGTTAGCATAAATAATTCAACTTGCATTCAAATTGGGAAACTCAACTAAGTGAATTAAGTGTTGGTCAAGCGCTTCACAACTTAAACTTAAATGCAACTTAAACTTAAATGCTTACTAAGTTGGTAATTTAATAACGTACATGGTCCATAGCAGATGTAACTTGTTGTAACAATGTTCAAAAGTTTTGGGTTGAGGTATTATGTCCGCTTTTGGGTGGTTTCCGGGATTAATGTACAAGGAAATGAAGGTATAAGCAGGATAGTAGTCAGACAGAATTACAGATACAATTAATTAATAACTCTTACTCAAACTTAAACATTTGTTCATTTAACTGAAACTTAAGTAAAGTATTTATTTAAAAGTGCCAAAGGAAGTCTTTGTTTAGCACTTTTGAGCGTCAAAATCATTATTTTATATTTAGCACCGGTTTTGAAAGCAGTTACAGAGAAGAGGCGGCAAGAAAATCTGTAGTTACTGTCTTTTTAACCGACTTCAAAAACGGAGAACGTTCTCAATTCGGCCGGTATATTTTTTTGTAATCATGTAATGCCAGAAAATGGCGCCTTTTTATTTTCGATCAATCATTCAATATTCATCAAATTCTAACAAAACTTGCGAGATATCTTATAAATTTACTTTGTAAAATAGAAAACTTCTAAAGGTTAGATATAACTCAGTTCAGACTAAGATTAGAGACATACATATCTTGTAAGTTTATAGTAAGTTTGGCTTATTACTCTATTTTGTATTTATAATATAAAAAGCGAGGTTTGGTAGATGGCCGCCCTAAAAATAAAAAGACACCGCTTCCCAAACTAAGCGTGCTTTTCTATCAATAATAGATAGATAGATAGATAGATAGAAAACACTTTATTGTACAATGCACACAAAAACAAAATTTACAAAAAACGATATTTAACTAATATAATGTAATACTAATACTATTTAATAATGTGCACATCTTCGCACATTAGTAAAAAAACACCCTTAATCTGGCATTGCCTGTGAAATTGTAATGCGTGAATATTTATTCTAATTTAACTCAAGCCACACTTAAGCATAATAAATGTGATTTTTGTTGCAGGTAGGTGTGTTGCCGCACGCGGGGTCAGTCAGAAGAGCCCGTGCACCTCGCCTTGGGGAAATAGCAAGGTATTTTAATAAATTTATAGGTAATAAAATACAGTTACTTCGGACAAGGAAACCTTAATATTTTAAAAGTGTAATCTTATATATAAAAATGAATCGCAAAATGTGTTGGTAAGCGCATAACTCGAGAACGGCTGAACCGATTTCGATAATTCTTTTTTTATTATATTCCTTGAAGTACGAGGATGGTTTTTATGTAGAGAAAACGTAAATATGTACCACGGGCGAAGCCGGGGCGGACCGCTAGTCTTAAATATAAAAATGAATCGCAAAATGTGTTGGTAAGCGCATAACTCGAGAACGGTTGAACCGATTTCGATACTTCTTTTTTTATTATATTCCTTGAAGTACGAGGATGGTTTTTATGTAGAGAAAACTTAAACATGTACCACGGGCGAAGCCGGGGCGGACCGCTAGTTATGATATAAGAAATTAGTCGATAGAGCCAATTTCATAGTTCTTACCACAATGAATATTTAAATAGTGTAATAATGATTTTAAAAATTAGTTATAGATTTCACAGTTAATATCTAACACAAATAGGTTGATTAAAAATCGGTTGTTTTTAAAAAATGTCCGTTACAACTAAAAAGCTATTTCCAATTAAACTAAGTTTATCTGTACTATTTAAAATAATTTATGAAATATCTGTCATATCTACTAAAAACTAAATTTCATCACAGCAATCTTCAAAAGCTAAGGCTCGTTTTATCCATTATCGTTAATAGACAAAGATAAAATCAATAACATTAACTATTAATGTTGTAACTAGCTGGAGCCCGCGGCTTCACTTGTTTGGTACTTACGCAAAAAGTCAAAGCCTATAATATGTTAATCCAGACAATGATATATGAAATTTCATACAGATACGAGAAAGAATATCAAATATCCATACATGACATTTCACGACTGTCACATCCTACTAATATTATAAATGCGAAAGTTTGTGAGGATGTGTGTGTGTTTGTTACTCTTTCACGCAAATACTACTGAACCGATTACAATGAAATTTATCACACATATAGAGGGTAATTTGGATTAACACATAGGATAGGTTTTATCTCTGAAATCCCATGGGAACGGGAACTATGCGGGTTTTTCTATGATAACGCGGGCGAAGCCGCGGAAAGCTAGTTATATTATACAAATGTTAAATTCCAAAACTTCTATTATAACGTTGAGATATGTTAAACGCAGACCCGTAGTTTCTAAACTATGGTTTGCTTAAACTCAGTTCAGTTCAAGTTGAAATGCAAATCTAATTCCAAACGTTCGCTTAAATTTTATTTTAATCTGATCACGTTTATTGATCAAACCAACTCTTTAAATCCAAAACTTATCAACCATTTCTGAATATATCTGTTATAATTAACTAGCTTTCCGTCCGCGGTTTCACTTGCTTTGTCCAATTTTAACAAACTCTACTTACCTATAAAAAAACGCATCAAAATCTGTCGTGCAGTTTTAAAGATACAAGATGGCGGGAAGCGACGTTATCGACACTATTTAGTGATTACTCCATATTAGTTAAGGAATATTTCAAAGGCTATCCGTACTTTTTGAAAAATCAAAAGCTCAATCCAGAGCTTTTGTTAAAAACACGTTATTTCTGTACACTTAAATATTTTTTAAATATCCCTTTAGAAAATATCTAAGTGTTTCAGAACAAAACAACTTTATTACAGCATTACAAAGACGTTATATCCATACAAGACTGCAACCCAGCCCCGCCTGTTTGTGCACAGTAAACTGTCTCGAACACGCCTCGAGTTGTGTTGGACAAACATACGACATTTCCAATGTTTGTAGTACACTTTTATAGCTTTGCTAAGCTCTTAACCCGACTTCGATTGTGTTTTAAAAGCAATAGAAATTAAATGTAGAGCAGATTAACATCTATTACTATAATAATATTATAAAGCTGAATAGTTTGTTTGTTTGTTTGAACGCGCTAATCTCGGGAACTACTGCTCCGATTTGAAAAATTCTTTCGGTGTTAGATAGCCCTTTTATCAAGGAAATCTATAGGCTATATATCATCTCGCTAAGACCAACAGGAGCGGAGCACTGCGGGTAAAACCGCGTAGCACTGCTAGTTTTGCGATTATATACTTAATTGTAACGAAAAGTTGAAAGATTTTTGTTTTATTGCATAGAAGCTGTCACTACAACAAATTGCAAATTTTGCACATTCATAGAAGCAATTAGATAACTAACAATAATGTCTTTAAAACCAGTACCTAACTAAAATAATTATGATAACCTAACACAAAGCCACCGTATGCATACAATATGAATTTCCTTTAAATACCCACATAATTTATAGTTTCAAGTTAAAATTATTTTAACGTGAAAATATATTCCATTCCTCATTCTGAGAAATTATCAATTAATACATACCAATAGTGTTTGAGCATACAATACGCTCTACATAAAATAATTTCACTTTATTTACGTTCATTTTTAGTAAAAACAAATACGAAATTAACAGAACTGCAACTCCGAATCAATCAAAATGTTTACGTGGCAAATAGTCAAATCTTTTGGGATTGTCGGTAATTAGCGGGTGTAAATATGTGACGTTAATTACCTGCTACATAACTGCATGTTAAATACTCGAATATGTGTTATTTAACAAGGTAAAAGCAAATGCTAGTGAATATTTAATAACGACATCTCAGGTAGAAATAGGAACTTTTCTATCTCTATTTATCAATTTAAATTTATTTTAAAGTACAGGATGTCCCAAAAAGTAGGGACATATATTATTTCTTGAATCTCTAATTCATTTTCATCCCGCTCTTGTATGAGTTTTTCACAAAAAGATTGTGAAGCTTTTAAATCGTGGAGTGTAGCTTTTAATTTGTTCTCCATATATGTATAGTAGTGACTATATATATTATATACGAGTATATAATATATAGTCCCAGCTTCAGTATATCCATACTTTTGGGACACCCTGTATATTACGATTTACTTAAAATAATTTACTGGTCACTATCCGGAATCGCACCTAAATCTCTACAATCTACACTCTCAACCAGAATTATTTTTGCAAAGATGGGTAGCAAAAATTATTATTGCCTAATTTTACGCCAAAAATTAAAAAAGAATTATTATGTATTGGAAAATTTGTATAAAATAATTATTAAAAGACTTCGTTTCTGTCTGTATGTCTGTCTCCAGGCTGTCTCACATAAACCGTTATAACTAGAAAGCTGAAAATTTCACAATTGATGTATTTCCGTTGCCGCTGTAACAACAAATACTAAAAATTAAAAAAGTAAAATATTAAGTGGAGCCCCATAGTACGGAACCCTTCGTGCGCGAGTCCGACTCGCACTTGGCCGGTTTTTATACAATACACATTAATCTCAGTACATATAAATAATTGTAGCTTTATTTCAAAGTACCCCGCGTCCAGGCTACCTGCAGTTCTCTAAATAAGAATTTATTGCACGAGCGCACACTAAATCTGTTTTGGGAAACTCTCAAACAACTGTAAGTGGAACATATTTTATTTCAAACTTCAGTTTAACTGAAGAACGCTATATTTTTATGAGAGTTTGTAAACTTTATACAGGTATATGCACGGTATATGATGTGTATTGGTGTCAGTTGATAAGAACTGTCAAAACTGTGATAAAACTTTGAATTATACACAGATAATATAGTACCTACTGTGACAAAGTATCTCAATATTATTCGCAAACAGAAGATAATCAAATTAGTCCCGTTGTTCTGTAGCTTTTACTACATATACATTAGATAAACTGTAGAATATGATATTAATTAGACACACAGATAACTTTCTGACCTACATTATTATCCTAAAATGTATTAACATAAACAATAAAACTACTGTTCCGATTTTGATAAAGGTTACAGACCAAACAAATACTTCGGTCGTCGGTGAAATATAAACGCGAGGAAAGTGTAAGCCAGACCTTACTAATATGTATTATAATTCGAAAGTAGCTCTGTTTGACTGTCTCTTCTTCACGCATCAACCACTGAACCGATTTGGATGAAATTTGAGCTTGAGACCTGACAAAAGATAGGTACGTTTATCCCGGAAATCTCACAGTAACGGAAACTATGCGGCTTTAGTATGGTCAAGGTTATTAGCGCATGTATAAGCCTTAACTATGCGGGCGAAGCCGCGGGCGGAAAACTACTTTTCATAAATCTCCTAATACCCACATAAGATTCAGAACTTTCATATTTAAGTAATAATCCGAGTTAATCTTAAGTTCAGCACATGAAAGACTCTTGCGATAAGACCCCTTGATATGAATATTATCTGGAAAAACTACTTTTATATTATGAAACTAAATGTGGGTTATAGCGTTTATTTTTACCAGTAAATGTATAAAAATAAACATGTTGGTAAAACATGGCTGAAATACTGCTACGTTGGTGTAGTTTTAATTCCATAAATATGGTTCAGCTTCAGGGGAGGTTGGAAGGAAGAATAATGTCTCTGAAAATCAGTATTACATTATGTGCTATTATTTAAAAACCGAGCGGCATTTTTACCTAAATGTAGATAAGTTGTTTAGTTTTCAATTTTTGTGTAGAAAAAAACAATATAGAAAATAACCACATTACTAATTTACTACATTACCAAAAACAACTATCAAAAATATGGCCAAAACTTACACTTTAACTTTTACACAACGAATTTCTAGAGCCTTAAAAATAATCTACATACCAATATTACTAAAATTTTATAATATCCATACAATATTGTAGCTGCCACTCTAAAATATATCGCATTTTCCATCGACAAGGAAATATTCATGAAGAATGCAGTCCAATATTACTCGCATATAAAAATATAGGTACCTAATACATTCGCTTTGAAATACGACAATCACAAAATAATACATTTAGATATTTTATACGATACAGTGCAGTATTTCACAAGGAATATGCTTATTTTGTATGGGACAAAATATTGTTTTATTCTCATTTATACTTCTTCGCTATCACTACATAGTATAAAACAGTCGCTTTCTCTGTCCCTATGTCCTTATATGCTTAAATCTTTGAAACTACGCAACCGATTTTGATGCGTATTTTTAATAGATAGTGATTCAAGAGGAAGGTTTTAGTATATAATTTATCAGGTTTTAGACAAAGCGGGTGAAGCCGCGGGCGGAAAGCTAGTTTGGAATAATACAAACTGTAGTGTGTTTGTTTGAACGCGCTAATCTGAAGAACTAACAGATCGATGATCCCTGACTGCTATGCATTATTTTTGGAGACTTATTACTTACTAAAGCACGCGGCTTCGCTCCTATGGTTCTGGAGTAAAAAATAAATATTATATTATTAATTAAATATACTCTGATGTTAAAGCCGCAAGCCACACTGTAATTGTCTCTGAAAATATATCTTCTGTATCAAGGTTTTCAATTTTATTCTGGTACTAGCTGTTGCCCGCGACTTCGTCCGCGATTACGTCGTTTTTCGTCATTCGTCGTTTAAAAAAATACGTGACACTTTATTTTTGAATGTTCTTAATTGTCTCTTATAAAAATAAACTACATTAAAATTTAATACTCTGATAAGAAAATCTTAAAATCGGAGGACATCGAAAATCTG